>OMKK01032586.1:0-25458 GCA_900302305.1 Polymixia japonica | reverse complement strand
TGGGGGAGCAGCACTACAAACAGGCTAAACATGCACCTGCTCAACTATATTGTTTTCATTTTCTGAATCCATTTTCTAAAAACAGCAACTGACCAAACTACAGCGCTAATGTTACCTAATTCCCTCCCCGTCAAACAAGTCCGCTGCATTGCATTTGTCTCTCAGCAGAATAGAGGAGCAGACCCACCGGGAAAAGAAAAAACAATGCAACTATGCAAACTGTCCTCCCCAGTGCTAAATTAGTAATCCAAATAATTAAACTTTTTGCCTAGCCATACAAAAAGTGCATAAACAGGCTGAGCACTTAAGGAGAGCAACTCTATATTTTTCCACTGTGAAGCTGTGGCATTGACACCGGCAGCAGACTGCCCTGAATACGTTATTTGGCAAAGCACAAATAATGTATTATGTTGTTCCTTCCGAATTCATTCGATATTATGATTCAGATGCTTTTCTCTACTGACCTCAGATGAGAGAGCATGGAGAAAATCAAGCCAAACGTTATTTTCAGCCGAATATGGTTTCTTCACGATTATAGGTTACTAGGCTTCAGAATCTAGAAAACTGCTTATGGTATGTCGGCCCTGAAGTGCAAAACAACAACAGCAAGTCTGAAGACTGACGCTGCGTTGAAGCAGTGGCGAGGAATTGTTATTGTTAGGTACCTACCCTTTCCAGTTTGAGTTGTTGCTGTTGCTGTGTTTTCCGATTTGCCATTGTGTTTTTTTCCGATTTGCTCTTGTGTTTTCTGATTTGCTGTTGTGTTTTCTGATTTGCTCTTGTGTTTTCTGATTTGCTGTTGTGTTTTCTGATTTGCCGTTGTGTTTTCCTATTTGTTGTTGCATTTTCGGACTTCAGGGCCACCATACTACGCTCACATGCCAATAGATTCACAAGGCCGATGACTCAGATGCAGGAAATGTGTATTCACGGATGCTCTTAATTACCTTCCAAAGTAGGTAGGATAGTCAGGTCTAAAATGGCTGCTTCTCCCCATTTGGAGTAGAATCTTTTTCCACTAGCTACTCCTCTGTGTGTAAGGGGGGGGATGCAGCTATTGATGTCCTTGAACTTTTGCATAGTTTAATAAATTCTAATTAGATTAGGGAGGGATAATGCATGAAAAGACAGCTTTTTCACTTTGCTGATTAGAGTGGAAAAATATATGCATGCTGCCAATTTCTTTTTGCATTGAAAAGCTCATTAAAGCGCCTTTCCAGAAATGCAAGGAAATTGGAAGGGAACAGTTCTGTTGTTCAAGCTCCTAAACAGATCATACCTTGCCCTGTATACCGTGTGAGAAACATGACTTGAACAAGCGCTTATAGCCTTTCAATAGAGCAAATGGCAAATTATGAATTGAGATTAGTATTGATCATTTAGGCATCTAATTCAATTTGCTATGTGAAATTCAGTTTTTACTTTATTTTATTTGGAACATTTGTGCAGAAGTACTTGCCATGGTCATGCCAGAGCATTCTCTGAAAATAAACTGCTTGATCTGGCAACACCAGTGACATGAAATGGTAGAAAGAGATATGTTTTAAAAACCTACAATACCTTCGCTGAGAGGCAGAAGACCTGGAAGCTTTCGCCGCATATCAGACAGGTACATCGACAACAATGTGAACTCGCGGACAATGGGTCAGACGGGCTATTCAGGCATAACTATCGGGGGGGGCTTGAAAGTCACGGGCCTTTAAAGCCCTTCGTTCCTCTGCAGTGAGCTTCTCGCCAACTAGCCATTTGTGTCCTCCGCAGAGCAGAGCTGAATAGACGGCAGCCATTGTGTGCCCAGATAATGCACTTCAATCATCCTTAATGTCATCGTAGCAGAAATGGTTCAGGAGCTGGGCAGGAAGAGCCTTACTTTTTTTTTTTCATATCCTAGGACAAAAAAAAACAAACAAGGTTGAATATTTAAGATTCATGGCGATGCTTGTTTCGTCCGTTGATTGTTTATTGGTAAGAGTTGTGGTGCGTGTGGGGGGGGGTGTTGAGATCGAAGGTGTTATTGTTGCTGACCCAGATACTTGTTTGGTGGCTTCTGAGTGGGCAAATGATTAAATAGCTATGTAGAGGTTTCATTTAATTGGGGTTTGTTGAGTTTCGCAATTGCTACAAAATACTTAATATTCTGGACATGGTAACCTGCAGGGGAAAGCTGGTGGTGCGGTAATCAATTCCATACATTGGCCAACGGTAAGATGTTGAACGGCTAATTGAACACTTTAATGGTGCATGGCTGTGTGGCGGTGGACGTTTGAGACGTGCACATTAAAAAACAATTAATTTTCAATACTTGCGTTACTCTTGGCTGCCTCTGTGGCTGCGTATAACAAGGAGCTGCCACTAATAAGTAATTTTGTAGCTCATCTTAGGCCCCGATTCTGATTGAGATGCACACGTCTGACCTGTTCCTTTTTAAGGCGCGTTCGATAGTGAGCGTCGGGGGTTTGGCCTTTGCTTTTGGTCGGATTCATTGTCCTCTAACAGCTATAATGGAAAATCTTATCATGTACTGATTACATTTCTGTTTCTCGCCATTGAGTCAGTTTCTTCTAGTCTCAGTATTAATTAACTGGAAATTTTATACAAATACTGTATAAAAGACTCTGATCTCTCTGCGTGAAGTTAAACAAGAATTTATGGCATTAGGAAATAGCAGAGCACTTACGAATCTCACACAAGTAGCTAGTGGACGGTGTACAACAGCGGAATGACTGAAGCGTTTTGGCTTAAAGGCCCAATCTGTGAGTACAGTCTCAAATATTCTGTCTGAGCCTTTGTAGGTGTCATCTTAGCATAAGTTTTACATATCGGTTGAAGTGGAAAATGGCTTGTCTATATTTGCAATGTTTGTAAAGGTTGGATTTCTTAGTAAAGTTTCAAAGGTTTGTTCTCCCTCCACAAGCTTACCTCGTCAAGAGGAAAATGCAATGTGTTTCCAAGATTTAGATTCAGTTGCTTGTTGTATCGGTCATTTTTAAACCCACCCCTTAGCAAATCAGTGTGTTCATTTGTGATTGGCAGGGATAGACGGTAAGGACATTTACTCAAGGACTGCACTTGCGTACAATTTTGAGGAGCTTGTACTTTACTTGAGTGTTTGCATTTTAGGCGACATTAATTTACCTTGGTTTTGCATACTAAACGTTAGACAAGACCATGAAAATGATACACTTCCAATGTTGGAGTGTGTCATGTTTAAGAGGAAGTATTTAAAGCCAGCATAAGTGAACCACCAACCCCTTTATCATAAACCTCAGAGGTAAATGCATCAAGGATTTGGCTACGGAGGAGGCTAGGCTGTCTAGTGTTAAAATATGACAAATTAATATAGAATGTGTACTTTTTTGCTTTTATACTTAAGTATAATTCATGTCAACTGCTTATACTTTCACTTAATTAGAATTTTGAATAGATGACTTTTACTTTCACCAGAGTAATATTCCATCAGGTATTTCAACTATGTCTAAGATTTTCTATTTCTAAGATCTACTAAGATTTGTGTACTTTGTCATTATTTTTAATGCCTGTTCATAAGCCATTTTCGGTCGCATTTGAAAACAATTAAGCAGTAAGAAGTTTTGCTATTTAAACTATGGTATTAACTGGTTATGTTTATTAATACGCCTCATTGTAACTTTTTACACAGGTGCAGAATATAAAATGAAAATGAAATTATCACACTAGGGCACTCACTCACTTTGCACAGAAACTTTATCCAACAGCTGCATTTCACTTTTCAAAATATTCAGTATGACTAATAAACAGCTGCATGACTGTTGATTGTGTATGACCAAGGAAATGAAACAATAATGACCCATATGCAAATGTTGCACAAAAATGTTTTCATTTGTATTCTCCATCCACTTCCATCCAGCTGTTTCTTAACAGCTGTTATAAAGATGATTCTGATTAAATCTGAGGGGCAATAGCCTACGATTTTATACAGGATACAAAAATAGCTAATGTTATTTAACATCTTCAGATATCCTTCTAAAACCCAGCCCTTACCTCACTTGAACTGCATTGCAGTGGGCAAAAACTAATTTTGTAATTTTTTCCACAAATGCTCTTCAAATAATGAAACATTAAAATGATACTGTTGTGATCTCCCGCTCCCCGTTGTTTTTGGGGACAGTTGAATCCCTTTTAATCAACTTTTTCATACAAAGTAGTAACAGATTCAGAATTAAAAACTCACTGATTGTGTGGTACCCTATATGATACTTTGTCAGATCATAAGGTTTATTAGGTATAAGGTATATTATATTATGTTTTGTTCAGAACCTTTTTGACTGGAAAGCCAGTTTTGGAGGGTGGAAAAGATTGTGAAGTGAATTGTTACTGTAGGTGAGTGAACTATGTCATTTGACCTCACTTTTGTCTCAGTGATTAAATAGTTAAATAGTTGATCTAGAGTTAGTTGATCTGTGATCTGTTGTTAATTCTTCGGAAACCCTTTACAATAAGGTTCCCATGAAAAATATTAGCAAATACATGAAGTAATAATGAATAAACCCTTAACTAAGGCATGAACAAATGTATTCATGCTTACTGAGCTATGTACTAATGCATTTATAAATACTGCATTATTTTCTGTTCATGATGAAATTCTCCCTTTGCCAGAACTTCCTCTTTGGTTACTAAACCATTTACTAACATATTAACAAAGCATAAACAAAACTGTATGTGTGTTTACTAGGCCATTAACATTTGACCTGTTGTAAGGTGATGAGAGCTGTAGTTGCCCTGTTGTCAGTTACTGTAGACGTGTGTACAGTACTGCGTGTATTGCATTGTCTTGTAGGAGAGCTGTTATTCCCAACATGTCCATTGACGTAATTGATGTACACCTTCACCTTCGTAATTGATGTACACGTCCCCCCTCGTCCTTTTCCGGAACCCCCACAAAGCGCGAGTTTAATTCGAACAGTGGAAGACATGTTAAAAGGCAGCCTGTGAAATAACTGTGTGTTGCCTCGTATCATATTGGAATCAATCTTCATTTTTTGGTGCAGTCAGACTGGACTCTCTGCAGCCATTACAAAATTGTCGGTGCACCGTGGCAGAGAGTGCGCTACTTTTAAAGGGAATCAAGGGAGGTGATTTGATTGGCTATAAAGACAGCCCCACCCACAGCTACTGATAATTTATTCCTCCTAATCCAACCCTTTTTGCAACTGCGTCTCCGTTGCGTCTACATTGCGCTAGCGCCTCATACCCTGAAATTATCAAAAAAACTGTTGGCCATGCTTAAGTGTGCTATCACTTATGTTTCTCATCCTGGTTTTACACACACACACACACACACACACACACACACACACACACACACACACACACACACACGTGTTTTAATCATTGTATCCTTTCCCTGTAACATTAGAAAAGCACACGTACCCTCTACAAGGTAGACATATTGTAATTGAATAGTACGCTTATAAGTAAATGCGTCTTCCATTAAAATGTATATTCAAATACAAGTAATAATGAATTTAGACTACTCAGTACTAGGGAGTGTTACATCTTAACACCACCTTTAAGTTAAGCTGAAGACATTGGTGGTCTATTTGGTGTAATATCTTACTTTTAAGCTTGCTAGCTAACAGTTTGTTTCATTTTTATGAACTGATCTAAAATATTGCCCAGAAAGTAAAGAGTAACTGCCGGCTTTTAATGAAACTAGTGCAGTAAAAACTAGGATATGCTTTGAAATGTAGTAAATTAAACATACAATTTTTTTTCTAAGATGAACATACCCTAGTTACAAGTACATCATAATTTTACTTAAGTACAGTGGATGCACTAGAGTAAAAAATACATCATTCCCCTCCAGCCCTGCCACGCACAATGCTTTGAAACTCCTAATAAGATGTACGAGTTTCTGATGTCATTCTGCTTGGCTTCGGCATCCATAAAATAAAGGGTGTTGAATTTCTATTGTACTCCTGTACTTGTCAGAGTGCATTTATGCATAGCCAGTGTGTCCGTTGAATTATTTGGGGAAGCATATTTGTTTTAACATGAGCTTAGTCAATGAGCCAAGACAAGGCATGTTGCGGGCATCTTCCTCATGACTAACTCTTACATATGACACAGTGTTCCCAGCGCTGATAGATGCAGGCTGGCAGTCTGAAGCAGTGGCTTTTACCACTGCAAAAGTATCAGACATGATTGGTGCTGTTGAAAAGCTGACAGTGTGAATTATGAAAGTCTTATTAGGGGCTGTTGGAAATACTTTATATTGATGCGGCATATGATCATAGTATTTAATTTTCCTCCGCACCAGAGCACTTTTTAAAAAAAAAAATTGATTTTATTTCTTCCGCATATAATTTCCCAATGCGTTAGCGGTTGCGTGTCCACGCGCGTCAAACTGTGACTAACTGTTAAGTCGAAGGTCATTGCCCGGTATGCCAAGCAAAACGGCTGGGACAAGGACGGGGTACGCTTTTTGAAAACTGGCCGCGGTTGCAAAGGTGCTAAAAAATATGTGTCATGTTTGTCACTTGACAGATGCACGGCTTGGCACGGCGGCGTTGAGCTTGGCACGGCGGCGTTGAGCCTGGCGGCGTCTGTGACTGCCGGGTCATCTTCTGGGGGTTGCGCGTTCCTGCGCTGAAGCCAAGCGTTTCCGCCGTAGTTTTCCAATATCCCTTGGAAATCCTCCCTAAAAAAGATATATCGTTTAAAAGTTTAAAATGATCACATCCTTCTCCTCAGCAAAATCGTCAGACTTGATGCCTGTTTTGAGGTGATTTTGAGTTGGCCAGAATTTGCAAGATTAGATAATTTGCCTGTCTTCCAAGCTTGGTCATTCTAATTAAGTCCCGTTGCCTTTTGTCTGTTCTTCATTAATCACTATAAGCATGAGGCTGGTGTTGTTAACCTGCCAGTAAAGGAACCGTAACACTTTATACAGTGATGGACTAGGCAGGGTTGTAGTACTCGAGTGCGCTCTCAGTCTCAAGTCCAGTCTCGCGCTTAACCGCTTTTTTTAAGTTCTCGGTCTCGTCTCGGAATCGACTGCGTTTTGTACTCGTTCCCGGACGGTGCGGACTCTGATTTAATTTGAAAGTAAACCGCAATAGCCAGTCCTCCCAGGATCCCGTGCGTCAAGAAAGACAGAAAAGCGACGGCGCGCTCTAATTCATGATTGAAGATGTCGGCCAAATTAGCAATAGTACGATTCGCCTTTATAAATCATAGAGAGTTTCTCTGTACAACAACAACAACAACAACAACAACAACAACAACAACAACAACAAAGAAAACACATGAGGGACAGTGTGCTGTGAAATGTTTCTGGATCTACTTTATAAACATAATTTTACTGGTTACTTGAGTTATTTGTGATGCTTTAGATTATTAACAGCAATACTCAGATTTTCACATACTGTATCTATAATTTCCCTGCTAGCGGCTGTCAATTTGATGAGGGGACTAAAATAGTTGAATAATGCTTTATTTCTTTTGCAACATTAGCAGAAGAATGGTGTTCATGTTGAGTCTTCACTATAATGGGTCTGGAATTGGACCCACGTTGTTTCGGTCTCGACCCCCCTCGGTCTCGGTCTCGACTCGGACTTGACAGGCTCTGGTCCTGGTCTTGACTCGGTCTCGCTTTAGGTGGTCTCGGCTACAACCCCGAGACTATGCAGTCGAGTTACTCCTCATGTAATCAGACTCTTCAGTCTGAGTCGGTTTCATTAGTAATCTGCTTCCGTCCTTGTTTCTGTTGGTGCACAGTAGTCCTTTCATTTGTGTCTCTGCAGCAGTCCCAGTTTTACTCGCGGGTGGTTCAACAGTGTCTCTTTTTGAAAAGGCTGTTGATTTTGCAAGTTCTATGCTGCAATATTGGCATTGCTTTCACACTAAAGATGACCATTAACACGTTAATTTACTGATGTGTCTTCCAGCTGAGCTGAAAATGTGACACATTTCTCATATGATGATTCACAGGGTAGATCTTTTTTGAAAGCCTCGGGTAAATGGCAAGAAAATGAGTTCCTCTATTTTTTCGTCCTTTTTAGTTAAACAAAAGGGAAATGCATTTCTCATGGTTAGTTATAACCATGTCAATGTTGATGATACTTTCGATTCTTGCCTTAGGAGGACCTGGGTTTGTATAGAACAGGAACTCAATCTGCAAATGTTTGGCTGATTTGAAATAGGCTTTTTACAGACTGTAAAAACCCATCCCCGAAGTATATGTAAAAGAGATGGAATGATCTGCTTAGAGCACCCAGCAACAGAGCTTCTTGATGCAGTGTTTTGATAACGTCAGAGCTCCATCTAGGTTGCTCTTTGAGGTACTGCTCAATAACACTCTTGGTTTAGCATTGTAAATTATCATTGCAATCTTCAATAGCAATTTACTTGGCTATGCATTTGTAATACACGATATATTCTCTCAAGCTGCAGTAGAAATATATATGACTGCTTGTCTAAATGCTATCATTCCATTTTGCGCTATGTTCACATGACTTTTCAATTAGGTACAGTGGCTGTTGCACAGAATTCTAATTTGGCATCAATCTAAGCCATTAGGAAAGTCAACAGGAAGCAAACAGATGGCAGGAGGAATATGACAGATAATTGTATGTCTCAGAGGACAAGTCGTAATTTGTATTTGATTCCGTGCAACCCCCTCATTTTCTTAACGAAGGCCTAATTGAGTTTTTTAGATTGGTTCAAGCATATGGTCCCACCAATAGTGAAGGGTTTGTATAACAACTGTATATAGATACATTGAGTACATTGTAAAAGATTTATAAAGCTTCATGTGGAGTATTCCCCTCCTTTTAACAGTAAAAATCCAATTTTCATTTTATTTGTGACCGAAAACATATGCATTGTGAACATAATCATCTTTTTTTACCATCATCTTCATCATTATCGTTATGTTTTGACAAGTAGTCCTTTACATTTTTATGTTAAAAGTAATAAAAAAAACTCACAGAGGAATGTATATCCGATGTTTTCTGATATAATGCCATGTCATTTTAAGATGAGTTAAAATGTAGTTTTTGTTATTAATGTTTGTCAATATTCAATTTATGTTATATACTCGTTATTAATTATAATCAGCATGCTTATTTTTGTCAAGAGGGCTCGCAATCAGCAAGAAGGTCATTCTCCAGCAATGATGTTATAAAGATTTAATGCCCTCAGGACATCCCATCTCAGCCCACCATGGGTGCCCATTAGACAGTGCACTTGATTCTTAAAGGCCTGTGTCATTGGTTTTGGCACGTTGGGCCACTGTCATTTTTGCCTTAGTAGAAGTTAACATCTTTGGCTGTTGCCTAGTTTCTTTTTTCACTTTCTGCTACATGTTATAGCAGTTAAGTTCTGATTTTTCACTCCAACAAAAGTCAATCAAACATGAAATTATACACGTAACACCTTGTAAAACCCACAGATATCACCACATTTGAATAATATGCCATGCTAGCCTTAGCTGCTCAGCTGCTGAGAATAGATAGAAGGCTGGTTAAGGGTAAGGAAGGGTATCCCTTTTCCCGGTCTGTATGGTACTGTATGCTTGTCTCTATTTTGGGAACTTACACTCTTCAAAGTGTAGGCGGTAATGAAGTGACTCTCATTAAGAGCTACATTTGTGACAGACAGTCAGTCAGGCAGGCATGCATGGAGACTGGTGAGCAGAGCGCCCCTGATGGAAGCTACTCATAGGGGCCTCTGAGTAAAGGCTCATTTCATGCAAGGTTAGACACATCAGTCATTGGCCATAGGGCTGGCTTTCATTGCCTTTCAATAAAATTACGCGCAAAACGTGTCCACGCGGTGGAGATGAACCTGGAAATGAAATGTATTCCGTGGCATTCTCCGGGGCCAGCGTGACCGGCACTGCTGCTTAGGCCTCAAAGTCCCTCCGTGCAGTGGATGAAGGGTCAGTGCTGACAAAGGTCAGGGACCCGGTTAACCTCCCGTCCCTCCTTTTATCTTTAATTCTATAACTGCTGTATTTTCGCGTGCTTCTCTTCTCTACTGCGTTTGTTTTCAGGACTTGGTACTCACACAACAGTGTGAATATCTAGTTAATATGGCCACTAATTAAATTTGAAGGCATAATTGAGCAGTGATAAATCAAAAAGGCCGTAAAGTGGATAATGGTATTGTACATGTTTTTTTTACACATATTCCACCACTCCACTGAGGTAGGCAGCTGCATATAAACAGTCAAGCTTGGGCATGAAAATAACGGCGTCTAACAATCGTGAGGTTTGCACCGACACCCTGATGAAAGCCTGTGTAGGCTGTAACCTGTAGGCCATTTCTCCTAATTAAATGGCTATTTTATTGGCCGTTTAAGTGTTTTCCTTTCATTCTTTTGATATTTATTGTATGTCACCGTGACAACATACAGTCACTACTGTCTGGGGGGTTGGATACGGATGGTAGTAACAGTAAGTAACATAGCAACAGCAATACAACATAAGCCATATGGGCCGGTATGTTAAAACAAAAGATCGTGTCGGCTCGCCAGCCTGTAAAGTCTCTGGCTGTGCCTTTTCAGGCTCTCGGTCCATTTGGTGTGGGCGTGTGTGGACGTTATGTATCTAGGTCCCAGCCTGGACAACACGCAGACAAGCAGTCCGGATAAACGCTTTGCAGATGCGTGTGCTGCCCGGACGAGCCACAACTGGCTCTCCGCCTACAACTGACGCTTTAACCACACCCCGCTGGCACAGTCACCTTTCGAGGTTGTAACCCAGTCAGTGCCAAGCTTGTTAATGTTGCCTAGCCTGTAATTAGTGTAAACATTTTGCTAACATGTCAGTCAAAAACGTTTGCTTGGGGTACTCTGGAGCTGCCATTGCTTTCTCTTGTTTGTTTGTTTCCGCACGCATTGTCCTGTGCCTGCATCACTGACAGACGCACCCCGGAGATCAGCCTCAAACATTGTGAAATAACCAAACTGATCAGAAGGCACAAAGTGAAATAATCGTATTTGCGCTACAATAATTGCAGGAGCGCATGTTGTGAAGTATTAGGGAAATGGGAGCAAGTTTTGCGTCTTCCAGGGCTATTAAGCATATTCTACTCATGTATGTATATTGCATTCATTGCACGCAGTGCATACCATTAGTGCATCAGGGCCCGAGACTCTAAAAGAAAACATTTTCTGAATAGATAGTTCTGTGTGTTACCAGTGAATTATGTTTCGTTTTGGGGTTTTTTCAATTTGAAGCTTTAATCTAGAGGAAGTTGTTTTATGGGTAGCATTGGATAATCTCCAGCAATTTGCTAAAATTGCCATTAGGCTTCTTCAATTCTTTCTATCCACAAACAATCTTAAGTTAAGTGGTCACAACGGCCCTACAAATATTCTCATCAAGTGATATTGTTCCTTTAACATCAGAACACAACTCTATTAAAAAAAATGATTGTTCAGGATAGAAGAAGGCAAAATTGCTTTCCTGTAACAATGATGTTGTAATTTATGAGGGACATACTGTAGACCTGAGTATATTCCTATAGTGTGGACATCATTTGACCTACTATAGATACACATGAGCCCTTTTAGGTAGTTGTGGGGTACCGCTAACATGCTAACAATGCTAACAATGCATGTATTTTGCCATTTTCTTTTGACAGCAGCAAAACATGTAAAAGTGGCCAAAGATGGCCAGAAACACAAAGTAGATGATGGTTTACTATACAGTCTAACAATGTTGTTTGGATGGGAATATTTACCCTGTGAAAGGCTTTTCTCATCATTAAATCCATGTGCACACTATTTGTATCAAACAGCATAGAATGTAAAACAGCAATATTATCTCATCATAACATCCTGGTCTAGCCTGCTCATTTGGATTATTTAGCACGTTTTTTGTTTTGCCAAAATTTTCTTTGCTAATACTGATTTTATGTATTATCTTCATGTATTTGTATTTTGACTGCCGTACACTGTGGAATATAATTATCATTAAAAAAATCAAATGTAGTGCCATCAGCTAAGCTAATTAGTCCTTGTTAGCTTTAAAAGTACCTCTATGCTGTTTATTTATTCTTAAGAAAATCGAACACATTCCCCAAGCTAAGTCGCATATCAAGGTGAAATTATTTTAGATGGTGAAAACTGAATTTATAAAGTCTAATTGTGCTGGCTAAAAACTATTTCAGAAAGTGCACCTTCATTTCTAGTCCACTTGCAAGTAGGAGATTTGATCCACTTGATTTGAAAATGATATGGTGGATTTAAGCAACATGACTTTATGATAAACGGCATTCTCTATTTTCCCAATGGAATGGAGATCATTATTGCTGAGTTGCCCACCAAAGTCACCTGAGCAAATCAACTGTGCATCTTTGCCAAATGTATTTAAGTCTCCAAAAAGTCTTTATAGATTTTCCCAGAGCAATCTTAATAGTCAGCGGTTTTGTCATTCCTACCTCTCCTCTACTTCAATGGTCAGTGTAATAACTGTAGAATTACACTGTACAATCTTTAGGCCAAAAATGCATACTTTGTCAGTGGTGCATGTCATTGAGGTTAACCTTAGGTTGCTTTTGGATGTGCATGCACATTAAGATGACAGACCACTTATTGTACAAAAAGACAGGAAGCTGTGAATGATTTCTCTGACTGACACTGCTTTTCTGTTCAAGCATGATGGTTGATGGATACCAATATTATCTGTTCTCTTTAATCTTTACCCTAGTGAATGACAGACACATCATGCATTTTAAATGCATTTATCTACATACTATTATAGATATCTATATACATTAAAATATGTAAAGATATGGAGTTTAGTTTGTGACCCCGGGCTTAACCATCAAAATGACTCTGGCTCCAACAGAAGCAATATTGAATTATAATCATGCCCCAAATGCACAATCTATGATTTCTGCTTTGCAATACTGTGCAGACATAATTTTTTAGGCAGCTCTGACAAATGATAACAGTCTGCCCCTTCCAGTTATTAAAATCCTGGTACATCTCACATGTTTACCATCATATAGCCAAAGGCTTGAATACCATTCCAGACGTTCAATTAAACTATGTTGTGCTTATTTTGCAGTACGTTTATGGTGCCATACATACACATTATGCTCTTTTCCATTGTAGTTTAGACTTTCTGAACCAAACATTGGGATGCGATGTCAACAATATATTCAACATTACATGAGACTGCCTTGACTGTATGAGGTTTATGTGTTGAGATGGTCATTGACAAGTGTTTTGCACAGTCAAATGATTTTAGAGTTGGCCATCACTATAATGGCTAGCATTGTTTGTGAGCTACTGTATCCTGTAGTATCCGACATCTCTAATGATGACTTGTGTAACACAAATTCTACTCGAACCTCTCTTGACCGTGTTAGTAACAGAATGTTTGTGAACATTATTCACATGGTTTAGTAGAGAGATTCTGAATAGCTTTGCACAAGAACATCCACAGCAGCTCTTTATGCTGACTCTTTTTTTTTCAAATGTGTTTTTTATATAATGGCTAAGATTAGGTAAGAACAAAAACTGTGATTGAACTGTGTCTTAGGGAGAGAACGTCAGATAGATGGTTTCTTTTGTAAGGTTAGGTAAAAACAACCTTGGTAAAAATTGAGTTTAGATTTTGGTCATGGTTAGAAAATGCTTGTTAGAAAACAACTTTGCTCATGGTTACACCTTTGGTAATTAAAAACCAAGTCTATTGACCTTGGGCTTAACCTTGCTACCATTGGTGCTGGGAAAATTGTCTCTATCTATTCAAACCCACCGAGCAAACTAGCCTTTCTGTCTAATGTCTGTAACTGCCCAAATCTTTGTAGAGGTCCAGGATGCTCTGCATTTTGTATGATTTCCTGCAAAATACCATAAGATCGGGCTGACTAAATCAGACAACCCTTTTAGTCTGTCGAATCGGTAATAATCGCATTGGGAGTTGGTTCACGATCCAAGAAACAGCAGGGCAGAGCATGACACACAGCACTACAGAGATACCATGTCAACGTACCTACATGAACTAGGCTTACATGACTAAACATTAGATCAGGTCCCTGCTGTTTGTCTTACTGCCAGTGTACCTGCACATTGTTTTTCAACACAGAGTACACAGTGTGCCTTCTGCTTAATTTGAACCGAACAGATGTGGACGGGATCAAGTCAGTGTAAAAGACCTTTGAACATGGTTCTGAGACGTGCTTACTTAATCATGGTTTTGAAAATCCCAAACATACAAAGCATGGCTTTGGTAAAGCATGTTTTCTTCTACCTGATGTGTTTCTCTCTACATAAAACCTGCCGTAATCCTAACAGGACGCTATGAAGGGATGTTACTTAAATGTAGCTGAAAACCCTGAGTCAGTTTTTTTTTCCTTAACTAAGCAATCATGGGAAATATTTGTTGATATGACCTGATTGATGTCAACCGCTTAATGAGTCGACTAGACCAACCCCACTATTTTCAGTTAAATAATTTTCTCAACAATTAATCCTAAAGGTCAAGCTTTCATCTTTCTTCCTCTTTTTCGTACCTTGCTCTAAGGGTTTTCAGGCCAGTACCGTATAGCTTGCTGTAAAGAATATTTGAAACTGAGACTACAAAGTATATCAAACATTATTTATTTTTACATCGTCACGACTCAAGCCGATGGTTGATGCAATGTATTGTCTAATGAACTAACACAAGCTTTGTGTGAATCTGTTGTCGGTGCATCACCTGCATTGCTTATTTGCAAATGACACTCTCTTTTGTAAGACTTGATATGGACCACACACTGCAAAAAGTAATGCTAGCTCGTTAAAAAATATGAATGCAAATATATTAGCACATTTCTAAAAATAAATTCAACATATGCTGTGTTTTACACAAAGTATACATAGTATGTTGGATTTATTTAGCAGCTGATGCACATAAATGCTGCCTGAATATTAAGTTAGTGATTTTTGCAAGCATCACTTTTCTTAATGCAGTGTCAGAAACATAGTTATTTATTTCAGTCTCTTTGTTGATTGGGCAACAAAGAGGGCGAGTAATGAATACAGCTCAGAATACATTTGTCTACATTGGTCTAATTTAACAAAGGTTCCCAATAATATGGACTGAGTCAACCAAAGAAGAAAATAAAATCCCACAAAGATCACGTCAACTGTTTAGGGAACTGTGGATCAATAGCATGTTATGTCCATGACCCCCCTCCTCTGTGGCTTTCCGATGGCTTACACATTTTTACTTTCACTTTTTCTTTTCTTTTCTTTTCTGGGTGTGCAGGAGGGTGGGGGGGGGAGGGAGATGGACTGATGAAGTATTAGTCTTAAAAAAAACGTATGTGAGTTTATTTGCATGTTTTGCTATGTGTCTACACTGTGCTTTCAAGCTTAATTAATACTTCCAACTCACCCTTATAAATTCGTTGCATTGTTCTCTGCCTTAAAGTAAATGACAAATTAAATTATATACTTGTGTGGTCTTTGTTTCTAGCCATGCATTGGAGTTGCTTCGCACATTTTGAAAAACAGAATGTAATAAGCTTTTGTTCTCAGAAGATCATGTTTAAGCATAGCTTTTTATATGAACCTCTATTCTGTCCCTAGAATATGGAATGATCGGAGAGCATACAGTAAAAAGTCAGCGGCCAAGATCAGTTCATGACACAAAGGCCCTGCAGGAGCAAGCTGAATCTGCTAAATTTATGGCACAAACTGGTAATACAATAGTTATGTTTCTTTACTTTATTTTGTTACCTAAACTTAATTTCATCTGAGTCACATGCATGCTCTCTCTTGTACTGCACCTTTTTAAGTGACAATGTTTTGCATTATTATTTTTTCCTACTCCTTCTCTATTGCTACATATGAACTAGCAAGATAAATTTGCTATTTCTCTTTGAGTATTTACTTTGAATACAGAGTATAATTGGGTTGTGTGGGTCTGTTTGTTTTATTGTTACATAGTGAGTTGGCAAGTAGATTGCTCATATATTCACAGAACATTAATTAAATGGGAGGTAAACTTAGGCCCTGATGTAGTTAATCATTTCCTCCAAGGCGTGATAAATTAAATGTCATTCAATGAAAAACCCACCCCTTCAGCCAAATATGAAACATATTGGGCCAAAGTTGAGTTGATAGATGCTGCCCTTAGAGATGAAAGGAACTTATGTGGCTTAATCTAGTGTAACATCTAATAAATTGAAAAAAATGAAATTCTATAAATTCATAATGACTTTTATAACATACAATTTTAGCGTTCTTGATTAAATCAAAATATATTGAAGTAATTGAGAGGAATGTTATTTAGCTTAGTTTTTTTTTTTCTTTATTCTATCAAGAGATAATCACTTTTGGGGTGGGCTGGTTTTATATATATATAGATGCTATTGAATTTTCTTTTCTTTTTTGGGAAATCTTTTGTTTTCTTCATGTGTTGTTCCATTTAAACCGCTGTCATTGGGTGAGACACCCCTTCATTCCCATTTTGATTTCTGAAATATCATGTACTAATCATTAACAACACCTCTCCATCTACTCAGCTGTAGGTATGTTATTTCCCTGTTATGGGTCTCATCGCTGTGCTTTTCTGTTTTTCATTCTCAGTGTCTAATTTACTCTCCCTGTACTGCCTCATTTAACCAATTGATCCACCTTTCAGTCTATTCTCCGATGCAAAATCGAGGGTAGGGTTTAGACCCCTATTCGGTTGAAGTCCTTGTTACTACATATTGAGAAATTGCTTTGAAGCACATTGTGCCTAAAATCCTAATACGATTTTACAATTACAATGACATGAATGTATTCAGAGCTGAAATTGAAAAAGATCCTTCCTGTGTTAAATAATTTCTCTAATGCATAAAGCCTCTCAAGAAAATTGAATATTCACCTCAGGGTTTAACTGTAATCAAACATGAATTATTCGGTGACTGCTTTTATATGGAAATTTGATTGTCCACTCTCTTGTCACCAAATAGGTTATTTCTTCCTCACTTAGGCCACCATGGCTTTGGAATTCACCCCAGCGCCTCACCGCTACATATATCCTTATTCAGCATTTTGTGGCTTTGTTTGGTGTTTTTGACCTTTAAGTTTGAAAGGCTCAAAACTATTTTTAATTGAACACAGAAGATCACTGTAGAGTTATTACATAACTATTATTTTCATGAACACGGACCTTTTTATATTTCATGTAAACTACTTTTAATCAGCCCATGCGACTGTTTACTGCTAAAATCTCTGCATGTACAATGATATTTATTTATAACTCAATTGGCTAAGTTGGTTTTAAAAGACCAGAATTGAAGAATTTGAATATATTCTTCTTTGAAGGCAGCGTCTATCTGCCATATTGCACACCATGTAAGCACGTACAACTGACAATAGAAACACCAGACTTTGAGCCACATGACGTACACGAAAATGGCTTTGAGCTGCTGAATAAAATCAGATAAAATCAGCGAACTCATTTTCCTTCACCACTAGGAGTAAACAGTTCAAGATGGTTTTGAAAGTTACAAGTAACAATTACCTTCTTAAACACAGTAGATGCTCCACTGTTGTCAAGGAAACTAGACTGTTTTGGGTTGCTGCAGTGCAAGGGAATCCATACCTCAGACTTCTTTGTGAACTAACACCCATTAAAATTCCATTTTATTTTCTCAGTAAGATGTTGTCTTTCTTGCATGTAACCATGTTCTTAATTATGTTTTATTTATTTATGGTGGTTTCCTCTGCTTTGTTTAAACTTATTATTGGGTTTTATTGAGATGCATGAATTATTTTTAAAGATTTCGTGAAGCAGCGAGTTGTAGCCCTGATGTCTACTGTTCATTTTTATAATCATAGCTATGCCTTTTCTGTGATCTTTGAGTAAATGCACTGCTAAATCTTTAAAACCAGCTTCATTAATACCATATGCACATCTCTCCTATGCTATAAAGAGCATTGTTAACTTATACAAACAGACTCTCTTTGATTGCAAGCCAAGAACACTTTAATGTGCTGCATGCAAATCAAATCAAAGAAAGCAGTTGACTCGATTAAAGCTCTGTAATTATTAAGTATTTATCAAAGATCACATAAAGGAAGAATAGCGGGTCCCAAAGTTTTTTGCTGAAAGTCACAGATTCCCTCTTAACGTAACGTCAACTCTGCCTTGCCCCGCCTGCCCTGCCCTGCCCCGCCCTCTACTAAGCCCACCCCCCTAGGGCTGTCATTGGACCATATTGCTGCATTTAACTAGTGTCACCCTTCTCCCACACAGGTGAATCAGGTGCAGAGGAATGGTCCCAGTGGAGCTCATGCTCTGTAACATGCGGTCAAGGGTCGCAGGTGCGAACAAGAACATGTGTCTCACCATACGGAACACACTGCAGCGGCCCTTTAAGAGAATCAAGGGTTTGCAATAACACTGCCCCTTGTCCAGGTAGTGTTAGCCACAGATTCTTGAATATAACTGTCTTTCTCATGTGTTCTTTGTGGCAGGAAATGTGTTGCTGTGCAGCTTAACAACCTTTTTCAATGTTTTCTATTTCACAATTTATTATTATTATTATTATTATTATTATTATTGTGCGATGCGTTCTTTCTTTGAATATGTTATTTTTGTAAGTCATTTATCACTTGTTTTCCATTTCATATAACTATTAGTCATTTCATCTGCGTTTGAATGGTTTAATGTCATATGGTTCTGCATGGAGCTTATAGGGAGCAGTCGATACTGATGTGTCAGTGGACTATATTTTGGTGTGTCAGTGGGCTATGTTGAAGGTCAGCTGTGCATTTTAAAAATGTTTGGCAGCAATTTTTCAACATGCCGCAAGGCATATCTTGCTCAACCCGTGTTGGCATGTTAGATGAGTCATTCGTAGTCAGGTATCAACATCCCTGAGCTAGTGAGGTATCAACATTTCTCTGTTATTTCTGACTGGTGATTGCAGTGTGTTAATATTTTTGTTCACAACATCTGACAGGATACAGTGTTGTTCTAAACAAGCAACCATTAGTCATTTTTAGGGGTGTGCTTATTTTGACATATGTTGTTACAGTTGAGCTGTTGTTTCAGTTGAGCTATTATATGTTTATCCAAAGCAGACAAAGTCATAGCAACATTCTTTCAATGCATTTTAACCCCGTGCCTATTAAGGAGAGTGCTTCTCAGATTGCATCACAGAGTGACACATCAGCCTTACCTCCAATGATCAAAAATCTTGCAAACGGCACTTTGACGGCTCTTTGACATTTTGACGCACTTCATATTAAAATGTGGTATGAGTAAGTGGGGAGTTGGCAGTTTTCAAAAGGGTCAGCATTTTACTGTGATTGGGCATTAAGAGCGGAAAAGTGAGTCAAGAACAATTGCTTAAAAATGACTGTGGCCATTGTTGTTTCGCTCAGGGAGCAAGCTGTATTTTAAAGCACCCATTCACAAAACTACACATTCATACTCCAGGTATTTTTATTTATAAAAAAAACCCAGAATATTTTTAAATTAAGAAGGTACAGAGCTGTCCAAATTAATTAATGTTCCCCAATGATATGTCCTGAGGCCTGCAGATATGTTGGTTCTGGGTTAATCATGGGTTGTAGAACTTTGCCTCACATTTAAATATGTGAAAACCTTAATCACACAATAACCATGTCATGAAGCTCTGCAAGCTTTCAAGCTTTCAAAAAGTTTTTAGATATGCACTCACAAGATACAGACTGTGTGAAACCTTTAAGATCCTTTTCAATTAAGCTGAGAATTCAACCGACTTTGATGTCTCTAGTTTCTTAAATAAGATTTTTTTTTTCCTGTAGTTTTTAATGAACTCTGAGTTATGAGATATCAAACCAAAATGCAATTCAATAGTGTCGTCAAAAGGCATTACCTGAGATGTTTGAAAGACAACTGTATTTTACACATACTTATTTTATCTAAATTAATGGTTAATTTAAAGCACATATAGACAAGATTGTGGGATTTTGATTTTGGCGACCCCTTGAGTTTCATAGTGGTATTATTTTTACGTCACTCAAACGTCACTTGCAAAGACAGCTGAGCAGCTTGTTTTTTTCTTTGTCTTTTTTTTTTTTTTTTAAAGCCCAGCGACTACACACTTGCATTCAGTCCTCTTCCTGTTTTGGTTGACACACTGCCTCTGTGCCATAAATCGATCTTTCCATTTTCGGGGGTGATTGTACCTAGTGGCACACAGGCATTACATTACAGAAAGTGATAGAGCCAATCTTAACACAGATTGTGTCATTCTTCCATAGCCATTACAATATGCATTCAACATGTATTTCATAATGATATGTTAAAACAAAAAATCATATCTGTAGCCACTTAAATTACTGGAATTAGACTGGCCATAATATTTTCTTTAAACCATCTCAGGTATTGCAACTGATCTATCATTACTGCCCCCATAGTTACTGTTGCTAACAGGTACAAACAAACCTGATGTTACTAGGCATAGTGCCAGGTAGTAGAACAATGATGTCTGTATTATAATATTCCCAAAGAGAGAGATCAATTCAAATATTATCAATATTTAATATCATTAAGAGTCACCAAAAAGGCCTGCAGTATGCCATTGAGTGATTTCTGCAAAAGAGGATATACTGATATTAGTGTTTGGAAAACAGCATAAAATAAAAAGAGTATCAGTTTTTGATGCATCTCATGTACAATTTTATGTTGCCAGCCACAAGAAAAAAAAAACTGACCAAAGATTAATATTATTATAGTTACATGGGAGTCATTGGAGTAGAAACCTGGAGTTTTAAAAGTTTAAAATTTCTAGGCAATGTGGTTTGTCTGTATTCAAAGCAAGGTGTTCACCAATATGTCAGTTTACAAATATTAATGATTATTGCAATTTTTTAAATTGGCAAAAGAAAATGTTGGTGGAATATCCCTTTAGACTTTCAATAACATTTTCTCCCAATCAATAGCAAGTCATCAGGAGTTTGTTTTCCATTAAATTAAACATTAATCCATGACAGGCTGTGCCTTTCATTAATTTTCCAAATGAGAGACATCGTTGGACATAATGCATAGCTGTCTAATAATGACGGTTACACACTATTGTGATTACAAAAACAATACATGAAATGACTAGAAACAAAAGTTAAATAAATATTTTATTTTGAACCCACCATAATTAAATAATAACAATTATAATTAAATGTCATTCCTCTGACAAGCTATATCGTTCTAGTACTGTTATGAGAGGTGATGTTTGGTAAGTGCATTAATATTTAAAATACAGTTATGCAGCCAGAGGAAGGTGTTTATCACATATTCTATAACGGCTTCAAACAGGATGTTGACAATCAGAACTAAGGACTTGAACTATCCAGTTCTCAGTTCTATTAGTATAGTAGTGCTATTTGATAATGTCTGTTTGGTTGTTAATGATTAAAAGTCGAATTAAACCTTCTGAGTTAATGTAGCATTGTTTTAATGAAGAATTCAAGGGGATGGATTTTACTGCAGAAATATTGTTTTTTGTAGTTTCAAAGGCAAAATAAAAGATCATTCAATTGTCAAGACCATAATTTTATTTTATTTCCTGATGACAGTCTGACTCTTGCTGAGAGCAGAAGTCATTTAATAAGTAGGGTCTGGCCTCACTGTATAGCATGTTTTATCTGTAGTCTGATACGTGGCTGTTTCATAAAGAAACTCAAACTTAATTCTAATCACATACCAAAACAATGCATTCCCATCTTGTCTCTCACACATGAGAGCAATGAACTTCCTTTAAATTAATGGTTTTCTGATTGAAATTTGTGTTTGCCCAGAGGACTGAGACCTTTCAGACCAGGACTTCCCACTTGCTGATAAAACATGCTTTTTTTCAGTTAAAGCAACATTTTAGGCAGCAACCTGTTCATATAAAATTCACATGAAATTCACATATATACCAAACCACTAACTATTTCAAGATAGTTTATTCAACTTTTAATTTGATTAAGTAGAAATCTGAATTATAATAACAGAAGATTAGCAAAATAAAAAAGAAATAAAAATAAACTTTTTTTCATTGCTTTGTAATGCTGTGGCATGAGTGATGGTAAAAATCACAAAACAACAACCTAAATCTGGACAGGAATTAATGTTTGGGCTTCAGAATGATTTAATGATAATAGAGCGTACATAAAGAAGATGGTCTGCAAGATTAATAAACTTTGCTAATATTGATAGTATGCATAATATTTAATATGTTTTGTTCAAAAGTGCACAACAGCTCAGGATGATGTGTAAACTTAACAAGGAATAACCATTTTATAATAATCACATAATCATGATTATCACATTTTTTATTTTTTTTTGAGTGATTTAAACTTGAAAGTCATAAATATTTATGAAAATACCAATAGACCAAAGAGACTTGTTTTGATATTGGGTAGACGTAGCTCACATCCACATCTAATGTTCTGAATTCAGAAATATTGTCTTGGGTTTTATGTTGAATATGCTATGTGAATATGATGAATATATGTATGTTGTTGACATATATACTGTATACATATATTTTTCATCTTACTGTATGCTATAGTATACATCATGGCTAGTAGGGATAGTACTACATAAACTGAACAGTTATCTACTGAACAACTGCTGCTAGGACAGTGGCGACTTAAGCTTCTGGTTAAGCCCACGGGACACTCCACGCCGTCTGAGCACATAACATTTTCTACAATCCTAGTTGCTAACTATGTGTGTTTGCTTTAGTAGATCACTGGCTTGTCCTGTAGCGTAGACGGTGACATTGATTAGGCCTGACTCCTGTCCTTTGTTCGCAGTACACGGTGTCTGGGAGGAGTGGTCACCCTGGAGCCTGTGTTCATTCACGTGTGGCCGGGGTCACCGTACTAGGACTAGGATGTGCGCCCCTCCCCTACATGGAGGCAGGGCTTGCGATGGACCTGAGACTCAGAGCAAACTTTGCAACATTGCTCTATGCCCAGGTTTGTTTTTATAATGCTTGATTTTAATGTTCCACAAAATAGTATTATTAATATAAACCCATAAACTAGTGATGCTGACAGAGGGGTGAAAGGTTACATCAAAATAAAGAGATAATCAAAACCAAACTCATTTCAGATGTAGCTCTAGTAGGCGTCGCAGCTCGCCTTTCATGCATTGCTGTAGGATCGAGCATTGACAAGGTTAATAAAACACGGGAGGCCTCATGACGTACTTAAAGCAATATGCGCTGCTTACATAATAAAATAATTTAAAAAACAAGGGTTTTTGAAACCCTGTCAAGAGTCAATACAGTAATTCTAAAGTCAAAATCACTTAGCCACGGTTGCCCATGAATGGTAAGCAGATTAGCGATGACAACTTTTTCCACACTGCAAATGTTAGTTTTGTGGCAACCGACACATTGACAACCCTCCCCGATGATTCCCCCCTACCTATTCTTTGAAGGCCATTAATAAATATTTTCCGAAGCAAATGCTAATCGCTTTTCATCATTGACGCGTCAGGCTTCCTTGACAGCCTTTTGAGGAGTACTGTGTTCTAAGTGTCTGTTGTATCTTAATGCATGTGAAATGAACTTGTTGCGAAGGAGGTGTTCTGCAGCACGACGCGTTTCAAAGTGGTGGTAAAAAAAACCAACTCATTTTCTACTTTGCTATTGGCTACTTTTTTCCCTCCAAAACCTCCAAGTGGCAAGAATGTCCTGTTGAAACAACATAATATATCACCACGTAACACGACGTGCATTTTTATGTAGAATATCTGCTTTTGCTGCCTCTAAACCACAGAGAGAACAGTGATCTGAATTTCCCCTCCCATTCTGTCTGTCCTCTTTTTTTTTTTGCCTTCGCTTGGGACGTTCGCTTGTTGGGTTCTGGTTGGGTGCCTCAGTGGACGGACAGTGGCAGGAGTGGAGCTCGTGGAGCGATTGCTCAGTGACCTGTGCCAATGGCACTCAACAGAGGACCAGGCAGTGCTCAGCGGCGGCACATGGGGGATCCGAGTGTCGCGGTCACTGGGCAGAAAGCAGAGAGTGCTATAATCCTGATTGCACAGGTAAAATCCTGAGCCACTCAGCCTTTTAATTCCATATCGGCTTTGATGTCTAAATTCAAAATGATGATTAAAAATAGACAGCAAAATAAACCGCCGCATCATAGATCATCATCGTCACTATCAGGCCTCATTACCGTGAATATTAACATCCTGTCTGATTCGTTGGATCGCTGTTTTCACCCTCTTTCCTCCGCTTGCTAGTCGTTCGCGTACTGAGTAGCCGAGCGGTGAGGATGAAGAATAAATGTTAAAGACCACGCTTTAAGAATTGGATTTGTAAAATCCAGTTAGATATACTGTATACCATTCATATAATTCAGGGTTAGCTGTCCAAACTGTCTGTTGCCATCATAGATGTATTACAGGCATGGAGATTTGAGCTTAGTGGTCCCTACCAGCCTTTGAATGGTCCAATCATATCAAGGGGCCCGGCACTCTCATAATCCCCTGATGCAATTTTCACTGCAGCACAGAAATACAGCTGGGGTTTTTTTTTTTATTTGTCTCAAATTGCAAAATGGCAATGAGTATAAACCATATACACAGTCAACCTTATGCTCCCTTGACTACCAAAGTATTTGTAATTGTGTGCATATGAAAATCAACGAATGTTAACTTATGCACTTTATTCATTAATTTAGGTCTACCTGGTTTAGTGATTCAGTTTTGTTCACAGCACAAACCTCCTTGTCAGTCCAGAAGCAAACCGTAGAGCGAGTCAGCCATGGACGGACAGGCTGCTAAAGTTTCTGAACTGCTCAGCTTTGATTTTGCGTTGTGGGACTGAACCTTTAAGTTCACCTTTAAGGTCGTCTATTAATTGCATCATCACTTTAATCAAGTTTCTGTAGTAAATACTGTTCTTTATGTCCTAAAAACGTGTCCACAAATTCAAACTAATTAAAAACCACACAATAAGATAAAAAAATAAAATAAAATATTAAGAATTGCCTAATAAAAACACAAAAGGCATGCGTAGGTGGGACTTTATCTAACATAGATGAGGTCGTTTTTTAGTTGGAGAACACGTTTGAGTATCTACCGGAGTTTGATGGATGTCTTCCACACAGTTTTAACCAACAGGTCACAATTCTTTCTTTTTATAATTTTTTCTTGCCCAAGCGGAACAACCGCTGACAGAGGTTAGTTGTAGGACATGAGATTGCCCTGTTCGTGTGAAGTCAGGGTAAGTGTAGGTCAAAACGAAGGGTGAGTGTTTTTCCTGCTTACAGGATGTTGTACCTTTTCTTTCAGACAAGGACATATGATTTACTACATTGCTAAAGGGCAGCATCTGTTGTTTCCTTTTTGTACAATTTTACATAAAATCCTGATGCTTTTTGAAGCTTCGGCGTAAATATATTTTAATATTGGCAAAGTGAGGCAAATAATTGCCACTAATAGAGCAGCCTCTTAGTCATAAAAGAGACATGCTCACGATTATTAT
>OMKK01032585.1:0-19390 GCA_900302305.1 Polymixia japonica | reverse complement strand
ACTGTAATCTCTTCTTCTAAATGACACACACACACACACACACAAATATGCAAACACACATATTGTATAATAATGTGTATCTTAATGTGGTTGTACACACACTAAAATTCAGTCATTTACTCACACAAACATTTATTTTGTAAATTCATCATGATATAGACCTATGCACGCACACGCACGCACACACACACACACACACACATACACACACATACACACACACACACACACACACACACACACACACACACACACACATACACACACACACACACACACACACACACAGCATAATGACAGGGCCCCCAGGGCTCATACCAAACTAAGAAACTCAGTGGGGAGAACAGCACATCCAACCATCTCCCCAGTCTCTCTCAGTGTCACATTGCAGTAGGCAGAGCAGACTGTCATTAAATATTCATTCATAGAAAAATTAGTGTGTTCCTTACAGGAAGAAAAACATACTTTTTTGTTGTATCTCAGTCCCAGAATACAGATTTAGTTCTAGACATTTGTCGTGCCATATGCTTTTATGTCGTTATGTGGTTTCATGTTGCTGTTTATCCCATCATCATCCCTCCATCTCTGGAGAAATGATAGAGAAATGTAGCTTTGTTTGTCTAAAAGTAGAGCGGACGCAAACTGGAGCTGTGGCTGCAAAAAACAGATTTCAGTGACAAAGATAAAACTGCTAACATTTCAACAGCATAGGTCGGGTTTAAAACCGTTTTCTACTTTAGTAAAATGTTGTTTTTTACGTTGGCCAGAAGCACTCCATCGTTGCATTGATGTGTGAGTGTTCAGCTAGCTAACATTTAAATGATGCTCAGGTCATTTTTCCGCACACATCCCTAGGGTTGGGCGATATGGCTGAAAAGTGGTATCGTATTTCTGGAGCCAATGGCGATTACCTTTGCAAGATGTTATTTTTATACACTACATATCCACATAATGTCTTAATGCTTAAATGTCTGGAACAACACACCACGGTGGGCGGAGTCGTGACCTGCAGGGAACTGGAGCAAAGGACACAAAGGGAGACCCAGCCCTACATATCCCATAATGTTAGGGATTAAAATCCACGTCAAATCTATTCTAATGAGTTTGGTCAGAGAGCAAACACACGATAGAATGCTGCCATCTTTATGTACTGTACCTGGTCTGTTGGGTTTCCAGTGACAAACAATATTTACATTTTCATATTCATATTCATAAGTCATATCACTTCTTGCACTAAGTGATACAAATCGATTGACTTCACATCTTAATATAGATTTGCCATCAGGATGTGGTAGCGTTGACTCTCTCTCTCTCTCTCTCTCTCTCTTGCTCGTTCCTGTCCGTGTGTGTGTGTGTGTGTGCGTGCGTGCGTGCGCGTGCGTGCGTGCGTGCGTGCGCATGGTGCATACGTGTAGGGCTGAGGGAGGCATCACTAAGGGTTCGACAGTGGGCGTCCTGCTGGACTTGACCAAACACACCGTGACGTTCTTCATCAACAAGGAACAGCATGGACCGACTGCCTTCGAGAACCTGGACGGAGTCTTCATGCCTGCTGTCAGCCTCAACAGAAACGTACAGGTGTGTGTGTGTGTGTGTGTGTGTGTGTGTGTGTGTGTGTGTGTGTGTGTGTGTGTGTCTACCTGTATGGTTGTGTGTTCTGTGTGTGCACATGCATGTACATGATTACATAAAAGTGTATAAAAATCCTTGACTCAATGATTGTGTGTTAATGATTTGAGATGTTTGTGGGTCTCCATACAACCAACTATGACCAGTCAAATATCACTTCATCACTTCATGTTAACCATCATTACTGGTTTTTCTTTTTCTAAAATTTTGGGTGACATAATTTATCTGGTCTATTTGCGAGAGAACGCTACCATATTTAACCACTAGGGGAGCAAGGTTGTTTTTTTGGCGTACCTGTGTAACTTTGAGAGTGTGTGGAATTCGCTCTGTCCCTAAGCAGTGATCTCATCTGAGCTCTGTTTGTCCACTGCAGGTCACCTTACTAACGGGGCTGGAGGTGCCAAAGAATATTAAACAGTAGGAGCTCCTTCCTCACGCCAAGGTGCCCTGGATAAATACCAACAATGTCATATGGAGCCTTGCCTCGCTCCCTCGATGGACCTGTTCCAATAATGTCAGATGGGATACCACTTTACCCCTCGCCAAGCCTCCTCAAGGTGCCCTTGGTCGTGCATATATTTCAAAGCGAAACCATGTATGATGCTTTGAAGAATGACTGATAATCTTATCAGTAATCTGAATATGGAGCCCTGGTCTTGTTATAGGCCAGTGTGAGTAACAGGCCGTACCTACTATGATCGAAGGGTTTCTTCACTCTCCCAGGCAAACCCTTACTGCTCCTGCCCCTGTGACCTCCAAAGTGGACCCATCCCAACAGTATGAAAAAGGACCATCTCTCTCACTAGTATGTTAATGTTATTCAAACTGGTCAGTACATCCTAACCCTTCCCTCCATCTCTCCTACCCTCACAGGTCTCTGATACTCTTTCAGGCCTGCAATCGAAATAATCTACTCTCAAACTCCGAGGGAATGCGTAGGGTGGACTGCCTCACGCTGTTACATGCTGTGAAATGGTATAATAGAAAACAATTTTTTACTTTTAATTTTACTGTCAGAAGTTGTTTTGTTTTGCTTGAGCTATTTGTCAATTACATTTTAGCAGAAACAATCAGAAAACACAACCACCAACACAATGTTTACAGTCCAAAGCAACAAGGTGCTTTCCGGAAGTGTAGATACTTCACTGGAATGAGGGAGGAACGACTCAGCATCTTATTCTGCTACTCTCTCAGGTTTGTTTACAACTAAAAGGTCAAACCAAGAGGAAGGCGGTGTTGTGTGGGAGGTCAACGGGCCTGTTTTACACATGAAGTATGAGACGGATGAACCAGGCCGTTAGAGATATCACTGTGTCTTTCACCAGTCGTGACTCCCAGTGGCGGCACCGTCTTCTCCTTTGTTTTTCCTTCTAGGTTTATATTTGATGCAACTTCCTGTTGCTGGGCAGGATTCAGCCGTTGTGGGTCAACCAAGCTCCTCTCTTGATTCAATCTTTCTCACGCAGCAATGATAGATTGTTTGAGGCTGTTGTCAAAGTTTACACAGGCTTTCCACATGAGGGCAACTTCTAGAGTTGAATGCCATTCTCCCTTCTGGCTAATAAATGTATTCACCTTGAGAGCTGAATGTCAAATGTGCTGAATGGAAATGGAATCAAGCCCAAACTTAGTTTTTTTTAAGAGTTGCATCACCAATATATAATTAGTATCATATATAGGAGAATAAAAGAAATAAACTAGGGCTGTTCTAGTAATTAAATACTCAACACTCAGTCTCTCAGTACACTCTCAGATGCTACTGGGCACTTTCGATCTCTTATTGAACAGTGATCTTGTATAATCATGTCAGGTAAAACCATATTATGATGTACTGTACTAAGCAGAGTTTACTCATTGCTGCCGTTCCCTTCAGGACATGGATATAACAGCCTGTCGAGCTCAAATTTCAACCAAACCACTGTGACTACGGATATAAGATACAAATGTTATTTAACATTCCCATGTATATTTTATCAACCTACTTATCTAAATACAGTAAAGAATGGAGAATCTTTTTATCAACTTTAGCCTATTTAATTTTATTCATTGACATGTTGAATTTTCCTACATTGTTAGAATATTTATATTCCCGATAAAGGTGAAGGCGTGTGCGTGCGTGTGTGTGAGGAAGGATATTGTAAAGCCGTTAGAAGTAGAGACAGCCCTGTCATACCAGAGGTCATGTGTGCATGATAATGTTGTTGATACACAAACTGTAGATACTGATATGCGAGTTATGAATATGATGTGTGATATTAAGCATGGAGTAAGCATTGAAGACGTTTACTAAGTATCTGAAGCTGTGTTGTAAATACTGTACTGTACTTTTGTCCTTGCAATGAGTGATGTTGTCAAAGTGAAGGCCTACTGCTGCCGCAGCTCGCCCCCTTCTGGTTGAATGTGGGCACTACAGAATAAATGCATTTAATACCTATTATGAATTCTATGTATTGTAAATAACTTGTATCTTTCACAGTATTTTTTTTTTCATGTCAGCAATCATTTTGTCTGAGAAGCTTTGACTTTTTTTAGTTATAACTCATTTTAAAACTTTTTTTTAACTATCTCATAGATGAGATAACCATGAATCAGGAGTTGAAATGGAGATGATTTGCATGTAACCATGTGCTTGACTCTCTGAGGACAGATCATGACAGATTGTTTTGATTGCAGTCATCACTTTTCAGCTTACTTACCAGATCCTCCTCCTTGTTGATCCTCAGTTCAATTCAAACTTTGAACCTGCCACATGTGATTTAATGGAAATAAAATTGTTGTTATTCAAAGTACTGCTTTTTGGAATTAGTGAGCCCCTTTTCTAAATCAATGGCAGAGAATTTTGACTTTAATGGCCTGTCATTTTATATTTGTTGAGTAGTAAACGTTCTGTTAGGACTGAAGCTCTGTGCTGACCATGCCAGGCCATGAAAATACCTTTTTTCTGTCTTATTTTGTTCTATTTTTATTTATTTTTAACTATTGAAACGTGCTGATAGGATGTAGAACATACCAAGCTATGGCCACAGAGCTGGATAATACAACAGAAGGAGACTGGACCTATACAACACTGTCTGGATTTCAACCTGGTTCTCCCAGCCCAGAAAGCAACATAACAATTGGCCGGGGGGGAACGTCTGTCAGTGTCACACCCTCCCCACCATCTAGCACCTAAGGGAGACATTTAGCTCTTGACATACTTTCAGGCTCCTCCTCTACCCCCCTTCCCCACCTCCTAGAGGGAAAACCTGCCACAAGTCAGGCACCACTGTATCCAGAACTAGATTCAGCCAATATGAGAACTGAGACATCCAATTAACCACAGAGAAACCACCCAGGGCCATTTCTTTCTTTCTTTCTTTCCAAGCCTGAAGGCTTTATACAAGTAACTCTTGGTTAATTCAGTGCCAAAGAACTGAAAGTGCCACAGCGCTGTGCCATGTTTCAGGAAGCCAAGTGGTGAATTGGGTTAAATTATGTGGTTACTCTATTTTTTACTCTTTCTTCCTTCTGCTCCTTGATATCCAAACAACCCCCGTCCACATGGCAGATGCAGCCCATAATATCATACAGGTTCATTTGGTAGTTTTTCTGTTTAGCTGTGAACAGTGTCCAGGCCCGTTGGGGGGTCCAGGCCCGTGTGGGGCTCCAGGCCCGTGGGTAAGTGCGTCATCATTAGATAGATTTGTAATGATTTAATAATGTATTGTTGATGTTTTATAAAGGATTAATTAACTATTAACTAATATGTTGTAAATGCTTTATAGTGTGTAGTTATTATGAAGTGTAACTCATGCAGACTGCTTCAAGCGTACAGAAAGTGATGTCTTGTTCAAGTGCTGCACTGTCAGATAAATGTTTCTGTTCCATTATTTGTCGCTTCAGAAGCCTCAGATTCCCTGAACAAATTGAGAAAGTGGCTTTTTTGAGTCTGCCATGTTTACATGTGGAACCCATGAAGTAAACAAGGACATCACGGAGGAAATGCTTTAGTCAGCTATACCACAGTGATGCACCTCAATCCTTCAGGTTTATGTGTATCTCCATGAAAATCCAAGTCCAATGGACTGTTCTTGGGTGTTCAGTTAATAATCGTTCCCTCCATTGCTGCCCTCCCTACCTGCCAAGGTGTAAATGTTTTGTATGACTACGTGCTTTGCATATGAAAAATGCATTGTAACTGCAGAATTTCCAGAACTTTACAGTGTAAAAGAAAACACGAAGAAATGCAAATCTCTTTTTTGACCCTTTATAAAACAATATAAATAAACTGTGATGGAATATGATTTGACAGACACTAGTTTCTGCGTTTTACAGATAAATTGGATCTTGACTCAGCAATCATTCACAAGCAGCCTAGTTCCATATTTCAAAAGATTTTGCTGCGGAACAGTGACAACGTAAACGTTCTCAGAAAACCACTTTCAGAGCCCACATCACATCATCTTCACAACTCTTTCCTGGGTCCAACTGAGTCTCTGTAGTGTGTTTGGCACCAGCAGTCTTGGACAGATCTTTTCTTTCATCTGTTCTCAATTCAAGTCTTTCTTCTAGTCCGCTGGTAATTTGCAATGCTGTTAGATTAACAATTTACACACAGACACACATTCCTATTTGCCTTTGATTTTCTCAACCTCCTTGGAGCTGAGGACCAGCACGCCGTTCTTGAAGCGTCCCACCTGACCTAAGGTGGCAGAGGCAGAACCAGAAGACGTCTTCTTCTTGTCCCTGGTGGAAACAGAACAGAAAGGAGTCAAAAGATGATCAGCCAACATAGGAACAGGCTGGAGAACATGCACGACCCTTTGGGTGGAAAAATAAGATTTCTATTAGATTTCTTGAACAACGTAAAGCCCAAATTTACCATATGGACCAAGGTCCTGCAATACAGCATGTGATATCTATTAATGTGGGATTTTTACTCCAAAGCTCAGTTGGCACTAAAGCTTGTAGAGAAAAGCTATTCAAACATGCTGGAGTTTGATTTGGTTTCACATTTCAGAGAGGTCAGGAAGGTCAAAGGGGAGAGTCGGCTCTACTCTACCGGAGCTGCTTGGGATTCAGTGTCATGCTCAAAGATACCTCAGGAGGGCAAATGATTGCTGACATGGGGACTTTAATGTGGCTCCAGAGATCTCTACCGTTTTACCCACCTTGGCTTATTGTGCTTCTTCTTTTTCTTCAAGTCCTAGAGAGCAAGAAATAAGATTTAATCCAAGTCGGCAAAGGTGAGAGCCCAGGTAAAGACGGCAACAAACTAGCTGGCAAAAATACTGAAGCTCATAATGCGCTCATATCCGCGGTTTGGCAGCGTGGGCTGTGGACTGTCTCACTGAAATATCTAGTGGATATCTAGAATGTAGAGGACTTGGTGTCAAACAATAAATGTGGGGTTACAGCTGAGGCAGCATGAAGGTACAGGACTCACTGGCTGAACCTCCTCCTTCGCTTTCTGCTTCTTCTCTTTGATCTGCTGTTGTAGCACCTTGTAGTTCACGTACTCCTTCTTAGGCGGCTGAGAAGGACGGAGAATAATTTAGTCAACGCAGCTTGTGAACGTGTTTTCTGAAGGTTACTGTGTACACTCAAATAAAAACAGACACATGGTTGTCTTTCTCCCCACACTAAGTGACGTACACCTCCTCAAGGCTTTATGAAGCAGCCTCCTGCTCTTCTCTTATGTTCTCAACGTGAAGGTGTGGTGAAAAGGAAGTGGGCTGGACGGCATCCTTTAGCAGTTGGACGACCCTGCACTGCTGTGTCCCGTCCAGTCGAGGCGCACGTTAAAATGCCCTCAAACAACATCCGATCCCTGCCCTATGAAGCCCTTTAGATCCGGAGGAATGGAGGAGCACTTTCCTTACCTTGGCTCCCAGCATGATCGCCCTCTCCTGTTCAAATGAACGCTGCCGCTCCTTCTTATAGCCTGTGATCCCAAACCGATGGACCTCCAGACGAGCCTGACATGTGTCATGCAAACACAAGCAGAATAAAGCCCCACTATCACAAGATGGAACCAGGCAAATATCAAAGTAATTACATAAATATTGTTATTATTATGTGCATTTTCCAAACGTTCTTAAAATGTCCGTCACCTTTTCCAACGTGAATTCTTCTGAGTGGTCCCTGTTGTTTTTCTCCTTCTCCTTTACCTGAGGAGGCTTGAGGAGAGGAAGGGAGAGACCAGAAGGAAATGAGAAGAAAAGGGGAGGAAAACAAGTCAAAAGAATGGACTGTGGACGGCAGGAAGAGATGGAGGCCAACAGCTGAGCTCTTGAATAAGAGTATGTATGATGGGTTTGGCAACAGCAATGTCCCCAGATAATTTGTCTTCCTCCTCTTTAATACAGGAAAGTTGCCACAATTCCTTATACTTTTGACTCTCCTGCTCCAGGAACAGAAATGTGATCAAGACTATATGAAAGAGAATCTGTTTGTCATACTGTTAGTTGTTTGAAAGTAGATGACTGCATGTGTCAGGGTCCATGATACGTACACATCCCTGAATATTTATGATATTCCCTGTCTGCTTAATGCATAATATAATCATCATGTTTGGTCTTCCTACTGACTTAAAAAACTGCCTACAGCCCAAGATGACCTGTAGCCCTGCTGCAGTCACGATTAGCTATGACAACACCAGCAGATTAAGGACACTCATCAAAATACAGACCTAGACTGTGTCCCAATCTAGCATCCTTAAATTGAAAATCCTGCCCCTTGTAATCTCAGACAACGCAAACGATCAAGAAATAGTGATGAAAAAGGCAAGAAAACAGAAAATGCCATTAGAAACAAAACACAATGGTTTGTCCAAAGAAATCACATCTCTGAAGAAACTCTAAATCAAGGGCTCATACACAGGACATATACATTAAGAGGGGGTTTGAATAGGGACTATGACAGGCCACGCCTCCACATGCGTTAACATTTCTAACGTTTCATAGACCCTCAACCTAAAAAAAAGAAAGAGTTAGGTTTGGGTTTGCTGTGTGATCCTTCACATACTAGATAGTCATTTCAGCCAACAAGAGCAAATTAGCCAGAATGCACCTCAGAGTGCTAACAACCAAAGATAAAGACAACTAGTTTTAGTGTCCCATGAGCTAAACGCCCTACAATGTTCTGGGGGTAAACACTGATGTAAGGTAAAGAAAGGAGGCTAGCCCTACACTCTTTATGTCAGGGGCCGGTGTCAACTTGGTCTTCATTTTCTTAGTAGGGTCCTGGAATATCACCACCTCCACCTTGGTTAACTGTCGAATGGCTGGGCCTGAGTTGAGTAAAGTATAGCACAGCGGATGAAGATGAGGAGGACGTGAGGGGAAAGGGGTTGGTGTAAACAGGGGTGGGGAGTAAAAAAAAAAAGTTGAGAGACAGTGTTAAATGTGTGTAACTATGCAGGGTCGAAGGTAAACGTGTGTCTTGTCAATACCATTATTGACATATAATTATTACCATCCGAGTATACAATGAGAGCATGTTACTGTATGGTGCCTACCTGTTGGATCAGCAGCAGTGCTGTCTGGTCTGGTTCCAACACCAACATGCTCTGTTCTGCTGTCTTTATGTTGACGTTCATCTTTGGAAGCAGTGATGTCTCCCTTCTCCTCTTCCTCACATATTTTACGTTTTTTCTTCTTCTGAGACTTGAGTTTATTTTTTGAGGCTAGTCCATCCCCTGTAACGGCAGGTAATAACACGGATTACACAAAATATACATGTGTGCTGGATTATAATACTGGGAATCTGATACTTTTTACAAGAGCTAGACTACAGTAGTGGACGTTAATGGCACGATTAGCTGTCATTGCTAACTATTATCTTAGTAAGACGACTAGGTATGCTTACCAAAATCATATAACCTATTTAGTACTTGATCAAGAAACAAATCATCCCCGTCTTCATTTCCGTTGGTATCGTGGCTCATTATAAGATAATAGTTGGATAATAGGTAAACAAGAGAACTACTTCTTGGGTTAACTGCTAGCAACCATATGAATGACAACAAACTGGAAAACCACGTGTGACGTGGGGAAGAACCGGGATTGGTGCTCTGCGGCCACCGTAGTTTACTGTCTGAACCTGGTGCTCTGCGGCCACCGTAGCTTACTGTCTGAACCTGGTGCTCTGCGGCCACCGTAGCTTACTGTCTGAACCAGGAAGTGTCACTCTGACACCGCCCATGTGAATTCAATCACATCAGATGCTGCAATCATTTAAAAGTGAAACGCCAAGAAGTTGGAATATAGTTGACCTTACTTGCTCAGGTATCTACATTGAGAACAGCGTACATGATTTTATAACTTGTACTGAAGAATGGCATCGAAAAGTCTTTATTCGGTATGTATGCTTTTGTAGCCAGAGAGCTAAGCTAACAGCTGTGCAGCCAACCTGACAGACATGCCAGTCTAATATAATAATATAATAAGTAAATATAAATACAAAGTCGTAGGAATATTACAGCTTGTATACTTGTGTGCAGAATTCCCTTCCTGGCTGTGACTATGACTTCCTTATCTTGTTGTTGTTTGTAGTGTTTTTAAATTAATTTGCCTTTTGAAATTATAGAACAACTGCAATGTGTTGTTTTGCGTTTGATAGCATAGGGACCCTATGTTGAAGAAAAGAGATGACTTCGAGGACATTTTGGAGGAGAGGAGGAACTCTAGCGACCTGAGATATGCCCTCAGATGCTACGCCCCTGTACTCTACAAAGGAGTTGCTCCCTGCAAAGCCACCGTACTGAAGAACATGGTGCTCCAATCCGATCAGCTGCACTATGTCATCAGTCAGGTAAATGGATTGTTGGTCTGACAGAGCAAGTTGGCAGGTTTGCCATATTGTGTCATATTACACTTTTGGTATGATATTTTGCTGAACATCTTATTATGAATAGTATCTTACATTACCCTTTACCTCTTAGTAAGACCTCTAGCATGTGTGTTTTTCTGTAAAGACCATTCAATTTGTGAAATAATCTGATCCACAGTAATTTGACTAATGACAAATGTTCAATTTCTAACTTTAGTCTAGTTTATTATGATTCAGACACTTGACTCAGTGACTATAATTCTTACAGCCATGAGGAAATCAGCAAAACAATATTATCTCAACTGTCATGCAGTATAAAATAATTTGTAAAATAAACACTCTGTAAATCTAGAGTGTGGTCTCTGTAGTTTTATTCTATATATCTTATAATTGTGCTTAAACACATTTTACTCACCTTGTATCGTTAAATAAATTGTTACATTTCACAGATGCTTGCATAAATTTACCGGAGTAATGTTTAGAATTGAATTGCTTTCAGAAAAAGAAAAAAAAAAGGTGTATCTGTAAGTTAACCATTTGATTTTAAATATCCAAGGTTTCCAAGGAGACAGGTGAGACTGCTGATGTCATCCAGGAGGAGGCGTCGGCCATCTTGGAGGAGATGGCTCACAGCCTACAGCTGAGCACTGTGCGTTTCTTTGCCTTCACACTCAGCAAAGCCTTCAAAGCCCTATTCAGGAGCATCTGTGTCAATGAAGAAGGCATCCAGAGAGTAAGTATACATACAGTATGTAACACACACACACACACACACACACACACACACACAAACAACTAATCTGTTCTATTCCTTGCTGTAAGCTCCAGCAGGCCATTCAGGAGTACCCTGTAGTTTTGCTGCCCAGTCACCGTAGTTACATGGACTTCCTGCTGATGTCCTATATCCTGTATACCTACGACCTGTCCCTGCCCGTCATCGCAGCCGGCATGGGTGAGCTTTGGTCAAAACGCCAGCATTAACATTACCATTTTAGGTATTTGGCTGATGCTATTATGCCAAATGACTTACAATGAGTGCAACAATGGAATACGATCTAAGTCCAATTTACCAACGTTACAAGAAGCCAACAGGAAGGAGTTAAAGGGTCAATACAGAATTTTCCACATGATGTTCTCTTGATTTTACCCATGTATTCAAAATTAAAACAAAGTAGCCCACGATAGAACAAGCTATAGCTAGGTATTTGTTGTTTTCCTGATACAAGTGCTGCTGTATCACTGGCACTATCCTGCCACTTTGCATGAACTTGCAATGGTGATTTGTTAATGTTGTTGTCCTGTTGTAGTTAGTCATATCATGTAATGATTTGAATTCATATCACAATGCATGTTTCAGCTTTATGATGCATATTGTTTGGCTTTCATTTACATATTACATGAGCATATCAGTGATTCTAGCCCACTGCTCATTCTTGCCAAATCTACTTGAAAAAGCACAAGATATTTTTCAGTAGATAAATTTAGCATAAAATGGGACACAGACCCCATTTTGTGCTACTTGTATTATGAATTCACCAAATTTGCATTAAAAAGTCACTTGCTCTTTCCCTGCAGATTTCATGGGGATGAAATTTGTTGGTGAGATGCTGCGTATGTCCGGAGCGTTCTTCATCCGGCGGTCGTTTGGAGGAGATCAGCTGTACTGGGCTGTCTTCTCCGAGTACGTCAAGACCATGCTCAGGGTGTGGAGAATCATTTCCTTTGAATTTTCTCAGTGTTTTTGTTGTCACGTGGCTGACAAATGGCTTGTTCCTCTCAGGGACTGACAGGCTTGTTGCTGTATGTCCTTTATGGACCCATCTCATTAAGAGTAAACTGAGAATGGAGAATATCCCATTTCCATGTCAGCATGATGGCCTAGATCAGTGTTTTTCATAGACTGCGTCTTAAAGTGAGACTTAAAGATTCAACTTTTCTATAGGAACTGCAACAGGAATATCCAAGGATGGCCTGTGTTGCCAATAATTTCCAAAGCCCTGTGAAAGCTAATAAATAAATAAATAAATAGACTTGACTTGACTGTGAAAACTAGGCTGAATATAGTAGCCTTGCATGTCAGCTGCTTAAAAACAAATAGCCAGCCTTTAAAATCAGTATTTCGGTTATGAGAAAATTGCTTGTGCCCTGATTTAAATAAATAAATAATACAATTTTAAGTTCCCAAGGCCAAGACGATGCTTTCTCATGATACTCATGACAGACAATCATCATTATGTGACTGAAGTGAAATTATTCTCCCTGTATTTTTCCAAGTTAAAAACAGAAGAGGAGATGAAACTGTGTATCTGGGTTTGTCCTTCCAGAATGGATTTGCACCAGTTGAATTCTTCCTCGAAGGGACCAGAAGCCGAACCTGCAAGTCTCTGACTCCTAAGTTGGGTAAGACGACAACTAACGAGTACTTCAGTGGTAAACATCGGCCTTCCTGACAGCCTGTTGATGGGAGAGACGTACTGAGCTGATCCATCCTGATGCATCATGCAGTGTTTCTCTCTTTTAGTGTTGTTTCCACTGCTCTGCAAATTAAGTCTAGCCAACGGGAGGTTTATATTTCTGACGCCACAAATGGATTCTTTGACAGACTCTTACAGGGCCTGTAACTTGCCATCAGTAAAGTTTTGAAAGAGTAGTGCTTTTTGGCTTGTAGTCTAGACACAAAAACTTTGATTTAGATTTGTGGCATGAATCCCATAACTACACAGATTTGCTACACCTCATATTGTTAATGTTGTAATGCTGCCATCACTCTCTGTAAAGTATCTACAAAATACAAAATAATTTCTCTTTGCGATGTTGACTTGTCTTCCCAACGTACAACTTTCCTCTTTGTCTCCGTCTCCGTCTCTCTCTCCCGTCTTCCTCCAGGTCTGTTGAATATAGTGATGGAGCCATTTTTTAAAGGGGAGGTGTTTGATGTCAGCGTGGTCCCGGTCAGTATCAGCTATGAGAGGATCCTAGAGGAGGCGCTCTATGCCAGGGAGCTGCTGGGCGTGCCCAAACCCAAGGAGTCCACCTCTGTGAGCGATTAAAGATAGTGTATTGTATTTTATGCCTTGATTCCTTGTTTTAAACCCTGTCTGTACGGTGTCCTTGAGAGCCTTGAAAGGCGCCCACAAATAAAATGTATTATTATTATTAAAGCATGTGATAGATCAAGATTTAATTAGTACAGGATTTCATGGTCATGGAAAAAAAAAAAAAAAAAGTCAGGGCAGATGATACGTGACAAAAAGGTTTTGGAAATATGGCATTATGTTTACTTGACTGATTTAATATGATTAAAGAAATTTATTATTATTATTATTATTATTAAATTTGGCTGCTTGTTGTTGCAGGTACCCTTTAGTTTTAGCTAGGAACATGAGACCTAACCGGACCACTGACACACAAATACTGGTCATGGAAGTTTAATAATAGTAATAATAAGGGCCTATATTAATTTATATACCGCCTTTCAAGGTACCCAAGGTTGCTTTACACACACACAGTCACATAGTGAGGCAGTCTGAGTCTTATGACTCAGATTTGAGAAGCAGCGATATACATATACATGCCAGCATCCTCTAATGATCCAGAAGATCCACCCCAACACATTAACACAACAACATTGACATTAACCCTAACATGCATGTCTTTTGATATGATTTGTTTAGTCACATATCGTGGAATAGTTACGGCAAAAATGTCTAGGAACTGTGTTGGTATGTTGTACCGATAGCCTAGGTAAGGGCTACACTTTTTAATTGTACATATTGATTACCTCTGCTTGTTCATCTCTCCCTCACAGGGCCTGTTTAAAGCCAGAAAGGTCCTTAGTGAAGACTATGGCAGCATCCATGTGTACTTTGGTCAGCCTGTGTCTGTCAGAAGTCTAGCCCAGGGCAGGGTCAACCGCTCCCAGTTCAACCTAGTGCCAAGGTATGTCTTACCATCAAAACTATCTCCTACCTATGCAGCCTAAAGGAATGCTCGATCTTATACATACCGGGATGGAATGGTATTTGATTGATTTTTTTAATTGAGCTAGAAGTAAGATTGGCAGGCTAAAGTTGTTGAGGTGAACTACACTAACAAACCAAAACAAGAAGTGGGGTGTTTCCGGCGTGTCCAGGCTGAGGGGAGGATCTGATTGAAGGGCCGTCAAAGCAAAACAAAGACCAGAAAGTAGAAGTAAACAGCATCATGAAGCACAATCACAAGGGAGAGAGGAGAAGCTTTCAGACCATCACCATTATATCTTACAATACATTGTGGTAATTTGACTTTGTATTTGATTTTAACATACTACAGATATCAACTAAAATATAAATAAAACCAAAGTAGGGGTTGATCTAACTTATCTTTCAAGTGATGTTGTGATGCTGTATAGCATCTGGAACGATAAGCCCACTGCACCTCAGCCAGTCCAAATATTTTGGAACCATAATCAGACCAGTATTCCTGGTCTAGTTTTGTGCTAGCCTTTTGTTGTAGTACCCTTCTGTTCCCTTTCCAGTCATTCATTTACATCTCTTGAGGATCTCATTACAAATATACACATACTCTTCATAAGCATTGTGTGTTTTCCATGGTGTTGTTCTGGGTGTTATAAACTAGTCTAGGGGAGAGTTCAGAGATGCGTACTGATCGCGGTCCTGTTTCCAGACACATCCCCAGGAGGCCTGGCGAGGATACCCAAGACTTCGTTAACGATGCGGCCTACAGGTTGGTGCGCGCCCAAGAGGAGAACATGGTCCTAAAGCCTTGGGTTCTGTTGGCCTCCCTGTTGCTCCAGAACCACTACCAGAGCCAAGGAGCAGGGCAACGTTGTGCCGGCATGGTGCTGGACGAGCTGACCGAACAAGCCACCTGGCTCAGGGGTCTTTCCCGGGAACATGGCGCCTTCCTCCACTGGCCAGGTATAGCTCCAGTCTTCCCTTCCCAGAGTCAGCGTGACAGCAGTGATTCTGTTGGTGCTGAAGCATGTCTAACAGCAGAGGCTGGCCGCTGTTGAAATTCAAATAGCGTTGACAGGTGACAGTTGAATTGGTGGAGCGTTTTAAAATGTCTGTGAGGGTTTCAACAGAAGCGTTCACCACTTACTCATGTCCAGGGGAGGTGGAAAGCCAGCTGATGAAAAGTAAAGTACTTTTACTGAAGGTTTAGTGCAAAGTAGAAATCTCCTATGTGGACTAATGGAATAGTTCCTGGGCCTACATGGTTCAATTTTATAGTTTGATCTGGATGTCAGAGCACCCATATCTAACATTACCGACCTCCTTAAGAGAAAACTGTTTGGAATACATTGTTATCTGGGGTAGATGTAAAAGTTAATAGCAATATATTACTAACCACAATCAAGAACACAATTAAAGGATTTACTTGGAAAGTCAAGAGTAACGTCTGCCGCAGCAGAACGTGTCCATTATAATCACCTGAAGCTGCTACACTGTCATGTGAGCTTCAATGTACATTAAAGGTGCTATTGACAACATTCAGCCACTAGATGTCGCATGTCGTTGATGTAGCAGGTAAAACACAAAACTCCGCCTACATGACGTGTTGCGTCTGTGTCTGGTGTATTTTGGCTGTAAGAAAGGACAAAAGAACAGCATGTCATGGTTCAACTCAGATATATGGCAATTTATGAAGGAACATGACCACGCACTAAAGCTGGCTCTGAAATCTAAATCAGAACATGATAAACGCAAGTTCACCATGTTAAGAAACAAGGTAATGAAGGAATAGAGAAAGGCCAAAGCTAAGTTCTTCATTAACAGCATTGGAGAGGCCAGAGGTAACTAAACTGATATGGGAACAGATTAAAAAACCAACAGGGAAAGGCCACAAGTTAGGAAAGCAGTTAGAACTGGACTTGGATGGAAATGTGTCGCGACCCAGCTAAAATAGCAGAGGCCTTTAACAGCTACTTTATCGACTCTGTTGCTGTTCTAGAGTTTCTCTGATGGCCACCTAGTTCCTGTCCCAGCAAATGCCAGTGAGATGGTTTTCAGTATTAAGGAAGTTTCTGAAACCAAAGTGCTTCACATTATCTGCTCACTTAAGATCTCCAGAGCAACAGATGTGTACGTGATGGACTCTTCCATGCTCAAAACTCTTAATGAAGAGCTCTAGCACCCCCTATCTGCAAGGTTATCAACTTATCTGTTTCCCAAGGGGTTTCCCCAAGTGCCTGGAAAGGGGCTATAGTAAAGCTGGTGATCCTAAGGCTGTTTGTAATTATAGGCCCATCAGTATTTTGCCTACAGTATCTAAGATAGCTGAGAAATGGGTATCAGAGCAGCTTCCATCTGAACAACATACCCTTCTCTCTACATCCCATGCAGTTTGGCTTTAGAGCTAAACACTGCACAGAGACAGCCAATTGCTATTTTGTGGAAAATGTTAAATCCATGATGGACAAGGGCAGTGTTGTTGGGGCTGTATTTTTAGACCTACAGAAATCCTTTGATACCATCAATCATCCTTATCCAGTCCTTATAGCCAAGCTATCAAGTTTAACTTTTCCCCTGAAGCTCTTAAATGGATGAAATCATATCTAGCAGACAGTTAGGGTAAACAACCAACACTCAACTGCTATCAAGTTCCCTACCAGTGTCCCGCAAGGGTCCTTTCTTGGCCCACTCTTGTTCAGCCTATACATAAAAAATCTACCGTCAGTATGCTCCGATAATATCCAGATGTATGCTGATGATACAGTGCTCTGTGTGGATGGCAAACACAAAGAACAAGCTGCATCAAAACTCTCTGCTGCAGTGGTCCATGTCACTGCTTGGCTAAATCAATCTTGCCTCCAGCTAAATGTGACAAACTGTATGCATGTTCTTCACAGAGAGACCAGACCCTGATATCACAGTCTCTGGGGGAAAGTTACAGGCAGTCTCTGAGTTGAAATACCTTGGTATCATGGTTGACTCAAACCGATCCTTCACATCCCGGGTAAAGAAAGTTATAAGAACAGTCAACTTCAATCTGGCCAATTTCAGATTCACAAGGAACTGCATGTCAACAGCTGTAGCCAAAATGTTCATGAATGCAAAGATTCTCTCTCATACTGCATACTGTCTGACAAACTGGGGGCAAGCCAATAAAACCACACTAAAGCCCCCAGAAGCGCTGTACAAGCAAACAATAAAAACCCTAGATACGAAGCCGCACTGATACCACCACTGCAGTATCCTGAGAAAGCACATCCTGCTGAGCTGGGAAAACATGGTTAAGTACAGCAGTCTGTGTCTCGTTTTTAAGATTTTAAATGATATGGCCCCTCCACCACTCAACACTTTTACGAGAACCAGTAGAACCACCAGAGCCGCAACTAGAGGAGACTGTCTTGTACCAAGAAGACAGAGTAGTTTCTGCCAGTCTGCATTCTCTGACAGAGCCTCTCAGGAATGGAACGGAGGGAATTGATTTATGTTATGTGTTGCTATGTTGTCTGTTGGGTTCTTATTCTGCTATGTGTTGCTATTTGTTGTCAACTTCCTGTTTGTATGCAGTGTTTTTAACTAGCTGCCTGCCCAGGGACACAGATGGAGATTAGCCTCCTTGGCTAACTGGTACATTTACAGAAATCTTATCAATGTCTTATCAATCTTGTCCCTCACTGTCAAATAAACTAAACTAAAGTTGTACGCAGCATAATAATAATAATAATAATAAATTTAATTTATATGGCACATGTAGGATTCTTTGTCGGCCCCATGAGGAGACTGACACCGTCTCTCTCTGAGGTAACACGGTATCGAAGAACAGTTAAAGTTGAGAGAGGTTATCAGAGGCACGGGACATCCCCATCTCTGATACATCATATCTGTTGTGTGAGAAACAGTCTCTCTCTTCCCCAGGTTCAGGCCGGCCTTGAATGTATCTGAGTGGAAAGAAAATATTTTTAAAAGTTTTCAACAAACCACGTGTGTGTAACAAAAAAAGATATTCATGACACAGTAAAACAGTTTCTATGGCTGCTATCATCGTCATCCAACTCCTTCTCTCTGCTTTTGTTCGATCCCGACCCCCGTCTGTTTCTCTTCCAGACCATGTGCCTCCATCTGAGGTGGTCTCCTCCAGCCTCTCCCTGCATCGGGGTCTTGTGAGGCTTTCTGACGGTCGGGTCTGGCTGGCAGCAGGAGAAGCAGGTGTGTGTATTTAGAGTTGGCTCCCTGGCTCCGTATATATAATATTCCCATGACCTTTTTTTTTTTTTAGTTTCTTTTGTTTTTTAATAAATAATTCATTTTGCTACAAACTCTTCTCATCAACTATGGTTGTCGTTTTCCATCCGCTGTGACCTGGTCTCTGAGCAGAACAGGCGGGGCCAGGAGAGCCTCGCAGCGACGTCACCCCAGAAGAGAGGCTCTTCAGCCAGGCGGTCATCGTGCTGTCCTGTGCTTCCTACAGGAACCAGGTGCTGCATGTGTTCCTCCGGCCGGCTCTGCTGGCCACAGCCATCCACACTGCTGCCTCCACCAAGAAAGGTGAGCTTGTTGTTTACGCGCACGCCCCCGTGCCTGTCAATCTGTTGCACACCCGAGCAAAACTTTCCAATAGGCTGGAATGGGAGCCTAAAGAAATAGACTTGTGATTGGAAGGTGATTGGGTCGAATCCCCGGCCTGAGTAACGCTCCCCATTTCCCTGAATACTCTCGAGGTGCCCATGAGCAAAGTACCAGATACTCAAGTAGAGCTATAGTAGCAGAAAGTAGTTATACTGGGTAAACGTATAAAAAGGACTACCTAGACCAGGCCTATTCAAATAGCGGCCCGGGGGCCACATGCGGCCCAGAGGCCACCCTTGAGCGGCCCGGACGATGCTCCAGCCAGAAAAGCAAAACGCCGTACGATCACAGATCTACACTACGCGCTGAAAGTCACACGGACAGGCGCTATGCCTTTCCGAAGTTAGTTACTTCAATATACCTCTACTCCC
>OMKK01032582.1:0-26693 GCA_900302305.1 Polymixia japonica | reverse complement strand
GCGGCGTCGGCGTCGGCGGCGGCCGCGTCCACCGCTGCTGCGGCATCTGCGTCTTCCACATCTAGCTCCGCAGGGAGAGCGGCAGCGTCCGGCGTGACAGCGACGACGACTGGAACTCCCGTCGCGGGAACAACAGTTTCATCCGCTGCTACAGGGGCTACCGAGGCAACCTCCGGCACCTCCGCGGCTGGATCAGCGACCGCCGCTCCGTCATCGGTGTTCGCGGCCACGTCGGCAGGCGCCACGGACGCGGCAAGGGAGAGGTCGTCCGCTAGAGTGGCCTCAGACGCAGGCGCATCCGGAACAGTGTCGTCGCCTTCTTGGGGTGGCGTTGATGGGTTTGCTGCCGGGGCAGCTCCAGGGGTGGAGGCCATCACTACTACTGCTGGAGCCACAGATGGATCCGTAGGAACTGCTGCAACAAAGTAGAACGAAACTTGAGCATGTTTCTACTGTTTTTAAATGAGATCTAGCGCATGTAAATGGTAATTCAGCAATCACACAGGATTGGGTAAAGGCCAAAAAATAATTAAAACCCATTCATTTAAAATCTCACCAGCAGTGGGATTTAAACAGCCATTTGGGATGCTTGCCATTAGGACCACCTGAGGCTTGAAGGTCCCAGATGTGAGGTATGTGTGTGTGACAGTGTCCTCTTTTGAGATCAAAGTTCCAGTGTTGTCACCAAAGTCCCAGTTGAAGGTGATATCTGAGGCACTGAGGTACTGGCTGGGATCGTGGAGCTTGACATTGAAAGCAACGGCTCGGTTCTGGATGAAGTCCTGGTCATCCCGGTTGACATCATTTACTTGGCTGAGCGATACAGTGAAAGGAATTTGGTCTGATGGCAAACACAACAGTAGAGACGTTACCATCAGAGATGTAAAATTGACATGTAGATTATTCATATTTGTCAAACCAGGGCTGATTTCTTTTTGATGGATAGTAGTGGTGGATTTATTTTATATATTCAAAAAACTGCTTGATGTCATCACCTGTGATAGAGAATATTGTGGAAGCATAGCCAAGAGGAATAAACTTGTCCTTGCCACGGCAGTGGTAAATGACAACCTCCATGTTGTAAGACCCCAATGGGACATTGTCTGTACTGATGGAGAGTGAAGAGGATGGTCCACCTGCCACCTGCCAGAAACGCCCTTGGGCAGAGAAGTAGTGTTTCAGTAACTAATAGCCCAATAATCAAAGCAAGAACCAATTTATTTAGCTAACAGTTAGCCTTTCTTGTGTTAATTTTTCACTGTTGTGTTTCTATCTTTTACTTTTTTACAGTGTGTTTCTCTCTATCTATCAATTAACTTTTATAATATATTTCCGTAGATAATCATAGATAATAATCGTAGATAATTTCGTAGATAATATTATAATATATTTTCTTAGAAAGAAAGGATTATAACTATGCTAAATAGTTACTGGGCACTGGAGGCTGGAGAAAACTCTTGTGGATGCTATCACAGTTACCATATTTCCCAATTCATGAAGATATTACGTCTTGATCTAATGTAGCATTTATTGCTTTTAAAAGATCAGGATGTTTAGTTCTACCTTGTTATATAAAACATTGAATTCATGAACATTTCTGTATAACATTTCTATAATTATATTAAATACATATTATAAGTATGTAATTAAGGAGCAACCTAGGTTTCAAATAGCCTTCAAACAAAACTTAAAAAAATAATAATCTTTACCCCATGTCTTCCACACGAAGACATATTGTGGCTTCCTGTTCTGACCCCTAGCGAATGATGAGCCATCAGGGAAGACTCCAGTCCCGTCAGTATTTTGATTAGGGTACACAGCCTGACCTTCTTGATACTGTGTTCCTGAAAATGAGGAGGTCCAAAAAACATACATCAACAAGAGTAAAAAACCTACTGACAATAAAACAAGGATATAATGCCACCATTTAGGTAAGTTAATGGAGAGCAATTGTTGGAGAAGTGAGGTTACCATTAATGGTGCAGTTCCTGTTCCAGACCACCTGCCCGTCAGAACGCACCGTTTGGTTTGGTGGGAAATGAAGGTTAACATTGAAGGTCACTTTGGCTCCAGTCAGGGTAGGCGCATCATTTTTGATATCAAAGGTAACTTCACCACCTGGAAACAATTGAACGTTTGTGGATTGCCTGTCAAGAGAATTAGTATCACAGCTTACCTTTAGTGAAAACTGTGAAACTCACCAAACCAGCAGTTTCTGAATCTTGAGTCTCCATCTTTCCACACAGGGTACATCCGTGTGTTCCATGAGCGGTAGCGTGTGAATTGAGATTTAGGCCCTGGAAGAGACAAAGCATTGTTAAACCCTTATGGGAAAAAAAGACATCATACAATCCTCCTAAGCATCCACCATTATGGGTGGGAGTGTGATTCTGTCTTTTTTATGTAACGGTTTTCTCCCCATGTCTGGTGGTCAAAAGTGGTTACTTTTATCTTTCACTTCCTGTCTGTGGAAGTCGCATACTTCAGTTGCAAAACATGTTTTAATTTTCTTAGATTATCTTGCTAATATGATGTTTTTCCACGTCAGTGTCAAATCAGGTCATCTTTCAATCTGCCCAAACTTTATTATGAGTTGCAATTGTTTTTATTACGGGTAAAGATGAATTAACACAGTTAAGAGTCGGTAATTATAATGAAGCTAGTGATGGAAGTCAGGGAAGATCCATGCTTCCAGACACTGGAGGGGTAAGGGCAGTCGGGGTTCTAGGCAGTGGGAGTCACACGACCTTTACAATCCCCCTCAATCCCTTTCATGTGACTATCAGCTGAGCACCAACTCTGTAATCCCAACTGGTATGAATGAGGGAGCTCAGACATGGAGGCAGTCTTTTACTCAGCAAGTGATGTGTGTGAGAATTGTGTTTTCTTCAAACGTAGTCACTCACAGTCACATGTAGCTATAAGATGAGAGAGACCTTGTGAACCTGAGTTATCGAACTGGACAGTTGTGTGAGCAGTCTGGCCTTTTTTTAAGAAAATTGATTTGCAGTTGCAAATAAATTGGTGTGTGATTGTTTTATCCTTCATTTTAAGTCTCTCTTTACTTATAAACAGTGCTGAGCTGTCTTGGCATGAAATCAGTGTAAAAAACCACAGATCAATATATTTACTGTTCAATGACTTGATGATAATAATCCAACAAACAAATATTAAGCAAGATACTAAGTTTTACAAAAGTAATGCACTGCATACGGCAATATGGTGTAATGTAGGTCTAAGGTGTTTCAAGCCACACTTGCCACCGAATAAAGGGGCATTAAGATAGTTATTTTGTTATTGTGTTAGTGGAGGGAAATTATTATAAAAGTACACTTATAAAAATTACATTGCTACACTAGTACACTAAAAAGTACACTTATAAAATTTGTCAATAAGCAAAACATACACCCAACAAAACAAACATACTGCCATTTTCATAATGAAATTTATTGTTATCTATAAACTGAGATGTACTCACTTGTTGCAGTTGCAGATGTAAAAGCCAACAGAAGCAGCATCAGTGTTAATGTCCCCATTGTATAGTTGAGCATCTGTTCTCTTTCTAAACCCTGTTCCTCACCCCCAGTCCTAAACCCACACACAGCTCCCAGAAAGACTTGAGAAAGATATTCTGACTCTCTTTAAGAGAGTATTGGATTCTGAATTACCATAAACGTTCCTCTCGCTTCTGACGTCATGAAGGCTCTGCAAACTGGCACCTCCCCCTTTGGTAAACTGTAAACTGCACAGATAATTAGTATAACCTTTCTGTTGTGGAACCGATTTGACAGAGATTACTCCAGTGTATTGCCAGATCAGGAGTACCATTATTATTATTCGCTTTTTATTACATTTAGTTTTTCACTGCATGTCAATGTTGTATGATGCCGTTTAAAGATGTCCTATAAGGAAGTCAGAACCATACCTTCTTGGAACAGCAGTGATTTAGAACAGAAAACGGGTTCCCAAAACACAGAAATGATGCATGTTGAGAACAATCTTCAAGCAGGACAATACAGTATTTTGCAAACAAGTTAATGGAAAATAAAAATAAAAAATTTATTTTTTTTTTAGCTTTGTTAACCTTTTATGCACCTTTTAATTGTGTTAGTTAATTATAATATAAAAAGCCATCTTTTACAGGATTGGGGGTTTTTTCTGCATTGTAAATGAATATATTGTATTATACTGTATGTTACTCTGACACAGATCACCAGGAACTGTAAGCGAAACTCTAGTCATGCCTGTTTTAACTTCTGACCTTACAGCTATGTGAGCATGGGGGTCACAAGATGAGTGTGTGGATGGCAAATCAATAGCATCCTTTTATTTTTCATCCATTCCTCTACATTCTTCTCTCTACCCCAGGGCTGCTAAGTAAGTCCAAGAATATTTGCTTTGAGCAACCAGCGCAATGAGATGCACCCGTGCTTGCTTTGTGAGAGTGTGGGTGCTCGTTCTTCCTTCATATTCTTCGGTTCACATGAGAACAAGACTGAATTCAGATTGATCATGTACTCTGGAAATGGTTCAAGACAAAAATCAGTGTATAATTCTGGTCATTTCATCGTTTGCTGAGCCAGAAATGATCACGAAAGTGAATATAAATGCAGATTTTTCTACAGTTCTTTTTCTAGATTAGATGTATTGTGCTCTTGCAGTACATTTGTTAATGATATATTGATGAGAAAATCCTCATGCACATAGCATGTTAAAAGATGTAATTGATAACTTTTTCATGTTTGAAAATCATATTTTTCTTATCACTCATATCAATCGTCCTGACAATGGTGATTCAACCCAGTCTTGTCCGATGAGTTACTCTGAGTTACTCCTGTTATACTGAACGGACATTCCAGTGCCGGTGGCGACATTTCCCGGCAAAAGTTCAGTTCCTGTGCATAGCATGTGACTTATTTCATGTAAACACACGTTGGGACTAGGTATGGCTATGTAGAGTTACAGATTATCACTTTAAATACATATTATGTTTAATAATTCACTGTTATTCCTACAACCTGGGGCAGACACATTAACAACCTTACCAAAGAAGCTTCTGTATGATCAAACAAGTATACATCATGAAGTTACTTAATTTACAATGGAGAATGATTTTTTTAGAATCATACAATGATTGTCTAAAATGTTATAACCAAGTTTAAATTACAGTCTGAAATATATATTATGTAAATAGTCGATGGACCAGAGGGGAAGTTGCCTGAAAAGACAAATTATTTATACAGACTATAAAGCTCTAGAATCAGTGGTCTATTTGTTGTGTTTCAATTTGTTGATTGCTTTGGTGCCGAAATAAAAGCATAGTAGTGTTTTGGTCAGACTGTACAAAACTGTATAATGTTTCTTAATCCCATGGAAATTATCCTAGTTTGGGTCACGTTACCTTTTCCATCTTGTCCAACTCTCTATGGTGCTGTACACCAACATGACATAGATTGTGGGAGGAACAAGCTCATCTCTCTCTTTTCTGACAACACGAATGTTTACTTACACAGACCTGTTCAAAGAGTCAACCTGGAAATATGTAGTGCTACTGGTTTTAAATACCAACTGGACGGACTTCTAAGGACTCCCAGGAAATAAACTTTGACTAAATATGTAAATTGTGGGGTGTTTTTCATTTGCATAAAAATGTCAGTTGTTTGGGATAATATTCTTTTGGGAAATAATTTGTTTTGTTAGAAAGTTTTGTGCATGGAAATATTGAGGAATTACATTTTCCCAGGAAATCGTGTCTATGATGAGCCATTAAGACAACCATTACGGTTGTCTCATGTTTGTGAGATTGTTCAAGCTGCACTGCATGTGACCCCTCATGTGCTAACAACAGAGCTAAGGAGAAAGCAAATCCTTCCCACAGAGCACCTGACCTAACATACCACAAATATCCCATACCATTACACATAGTATATATACTCTACCTCTACCACTTTAACATTGACTACAGCTTAACTAGCCTTCAACTTAAGGCTATTCATACAGTTGGGTGTTATGAGAACCCTAAAGTGAAATGGCTGAAATTGTGAAATGGATGATATACAGCTAAAATAAATGTTTGTTGTTTTATCATGACACTTGCAATTCCATTACAACAGGCCTGATTGTTGTGTTATCTGTGTTCTGTGTTCTATATATATTTTCTATTTTTTTGTGGTGGAATGAGACTGAGCTGGTACAAACCCCAAACAAAGTTTTTTTTCTCAAAAGCTGTTCATCACAAAAAATGTTAAATGTTTTACTTCTGGGTATTTCAATGAAATATATATGGACAAAATAAAGGCCATATCTTGCAAATTTCCCATTTAGAACAGACTCTAATCTGTAATATTCCGGCTGCGCTTCTTCCACCTCTGTCTATGTGTTTCTCTCTCTCTCTCATTCAAATCTGCTTTATTGGCATGACAGGAAACGGACACGTTACCACAGCAATACAATAAACTATAAACAAGGACAATTGAAGTGTAACTACACCCCCAGGTCTGAGCCTAACTCCACCCACTGCATAATTTTGAAAAATGTTAAAAAGTGGGCAAGGGGCTGAGAGGGGGGCGGGGCGGGTGCGTGGATGTGTGAGCCAGGACGGCAGGAGCCCTTTTTTATATACATTTCATGACCTAGAGTTGTACCAAAACGGTCGACTCTGTCAGCATTGGCCTTGCGAGGCTCGGGCTGATTTAAAACAGCAGATGGCGTGTTGAGCCATTTTCAACCCATGAAATGCCGATTTTTATAAATGTGGTGCCAATGTCAATATTAACGCCAGGATTGATGTGTTATCATAGTACAATCATATAATTTAGTTTACAGCTCAAAAACACGTTTAAGTGTACATTACCTCTTTAGGTATCAGAGTGTAAACAATAATATTTGAACATCAACAATAAAAGCATTTCCAATATAATTAAAAGCATTTAATAACAATTCAGTTAAGTAAATTCAATTTAGGACAAGGACGTTGTCCGTAGAAATAGTGAATATATAAGATATAATGGGAGAGATTAATACTTTTACACATAAAACCTTTCAATGTGTACATTTCCTCGTACATTTGGCTGACATTTAGTAACAATCTAACCTAACGTGACTAAGATTATGGCAATCTAATACAAACTTTGCCACTAGTGGTATAGATTTCTCATGCTCTCCAAGGATAAATGATAACCTTTGCTATTGTGGGAGGAAAGATTTGGGATTGCTTTTTCAAACTTGATAGCACTCGCTTCTGATTGTCTGGTATATTTTGGGCAGGACAGCAGGAAATGTCTCTCTCTCTCTCTCTCTCTCTCTCTCTCTCTCTCCCTCTCTCCCCCTCTTTCTCTCTCAACCAAGGAGCTCTCAACGCTAGCAGACGATGTACGTCGCGTACGATGTGACGTTACGTTACGTGACACAATATTGTCCACGATTGCTTGTTTCTCGTCCCGAGACCTACCGCTATCGCCTCAAAACGCACTGATACTATCACATTAACAACGGTGGACTTGCCTGGCAGTTTTTGCAACACATTTCCTGGGCCAATAACGCCAGGGTATATAACGTGGTTGGCTGTTGTGGCGTACAGAATCTTCTAGAGAGGCGATAAAAAAATGTATTAATTTCCAGCACCACCCGACTGGAAAAATCGGTGCGAGGTTAACAAAAACGAACGCCCCCAGGGTAACGCGGGAATCGCTGATGGGTTCTATCTCTGCCAGAAAGGAGCCGCGCTAATCCACTGGGTTTTTTTTTTATTATTGTCATTGTTGTAACGTTAGCGCTCGTTAATGACCAATGCCACTGTCGTGTTGCCCCTCAAAACTGGGCCTCTCAGCAAGCGATAGTGTATTGATCGGGTTAATTTGCAAAGAAGTTGCGTTCAAATCGATTTCCCTCTCTCCTAGTTAACTTCAGTGTTTGTAGCTGGAGGGATTACTTTGTGCGATACAGGGGGTTTATATCTAGCTAACATCAGGCAGCTTCATCAAATGGATGCGTTTCAGAAAGTAGAGAAGATCGGAGAGGGGACGTACGGAGTGGTGTACAAAGCCAAGAACAAAGTCACGGGAGAAACTGTCGCTCTCAAGAAAATAAGACTAGACACGTAAGTTGTCTGCGGCGTAACGTTAGTTAACCTGGCGTTGAATCAGCCAATGACAATGGTAGTTACTTTCTCATTTGATAATATCATATATACCGTTATATAAAGCAGTGGGGGTTTTGCTATAGCGTTAGTTGATACGATTTGGGTACTGGCATTTTGTCACATTCCGTTTACAGAATAAAATCAGTTAGTTTATGTTGGTAAATCTGATGTAACTAAGGTAAACTTAGCAAAGTAGCTTGTGATACAGGTTTGGGCTTTCAGTTGCATAATAGCTGTATCACATATATAAGATGTACTGAATCAGTTTATGACAGTGTGTTGGAAGTGTCAAAGTCTGGCGCCACACACAGCAACAGAAATGTATGTTTTGCCAGCAAAATACGATTTTTGTAATGGAAAAGAACCTGTAGGGGATGTCTGATTGCTTGCCAGAGTGGTTAAAGGATCAGAAAAACGTAACCAACCACACACAAAAATACAGGCACTTGACTGTTGTATGGTGTACATTTCCCATTGTGATAAAGATTTACATTTGGAACGATCATTGTTTGTTGATAGAACTGTGCATACAAACCCATTCTCTTTATTTAGGCTTGCTGAACTAACTTTATTTGGAGTACTCCTGGGCTGCTACTCCACAACATGATAGCCTACACTATAGTGAGGCCACTCACTCCATTTGGAGTCAGAAAGTAACTCAGAAATGCAACGACTGTTAGTGGACACCAGATTGCCCCCTTGAAAATGTATTACGTGATTCAAGTCCAGGCAGCCACATTGGTGTTCTCCTATCTATTGGCTGAGTGGAGCTAGCTGATTGAAAGCTGTACTGCCAGTGGTGTTGCAGCGATAGATGGGGCACATAGCCATGCCACTACAGTACATAATAAGTGGCTGAAGGGTGATTACCATGTCTTTCATTCAGGGAAACTGAGGGTGTGCCAAGCACTGCAATCCGTGAGATATCACTTCTCAAAGAACTCAGTCACCCAAATATTGTCAAGTAAGTACCTAATATTACCATTTTAGCTAACACCTACTTGCATTATTACCATGTTTCTTCAATTTGATCTGTCAGAGGGTACTGTTGCCTAAGGCTGATCTATCTCCCAAAATCTTTCAGGCTACGTGATGTCATCCACACCGAGAACAAGCTCTACCTTGTTTTTGAGTTCCTCCATCAGGACCTAAAAAAGTTCATGGACTCCTCCTCTGTCACTGGTATCCCTCTACCTCTGGTTAAGGCAAGTGTGGCCCACATTGCAAATATCTATTTTAGTCTCTTATAAAAAGTAATGTTGATGAAATTGTGTGTGTAATATTTTTATTTCTGGTAATCAAAATTTTAATGGACAGTCTGCAGTCTAAGTTCATGTCTCATCATGTGTTTCTTATCAACTTTTGTATACAGAGTTACCTTTTCCAGTTGCTGCAAGGTTTGGCCTTCTGCCATTCTCACAGGGTTCTTCATAGAGACCTGAAGCCCCAGAACCTTCTCATCAATGCCCAGGGTGAGATCAAGCTGGCTGATTTTGGTTTGGCAAGGGCCTTTGGAGTGCCTGTCCGCACATACACTCATGAGGTAAGATATACAGCTACCCAGCTCATTTGTGTCACTGTGTTTGTTAAAAGCTTTCTTTACAATAATAAGGAACATTGGATACCTGTATTTAGTTAAAATGCAATTACATAATGCTAAAAAGTCATTGCCATTTCCAAGAATAATTTTTTCCCACAACTAATATGGTCAAGAAATCCAGAATATCTAAATTAGAGTGATGTGTTGTAGATAGTCTGTTTAGAATGTTTTTCCACATCTAGGCTATTTTGCAGTTTCTTAATTTCATACTGCTTTGAAAATATTTTTTAGGTGGTAACTTTATGGTACCGAGCACCAGAAATTCTCCTGGGATGCAAATACTACTCCACAGCTGTGGACATCTGGAGCCTGGGATGCATCTTTGCTGAAATGGTATTGCGCCCACTTTCAGTTTCGCTACTGTGAATAAAGGAAGTTGTGTGTTTTAATGAACTAAGCATTGCATCTCACTAACGGTATAACCTGCTTCTCCCCTATTGTCTAGATCACCAGGAGGGCCTTGTTCCCAGGTGACTCTGAGATAGATCAGCTATTCCGAATCTTTCGCACCTTGGGCACCCCAGATGAGACTGTCTGGCCTGCGGTCACGTCTATGCCAGACTATAAGCCATCTTTCCCCAAGTGGGCCCGGCAGGACTTATCCAAAGTGGTGCCTCTGCTCGAGGAGGATGGGAGAGAACTGCTTGGGGTGAGAACAAGTTGTGGTTCAGTGTTTTATATATTAACAGGTTTTAGATTTTACATACCAGTGTGTTTTTTTACTGATTTCTATTATATCTCTAGTATTTGAGACACCTACTCTATTGTTTTTCAGTGCATAACATGCTATAAATCAGTCATATTACCTTCCGCTACATATATCATGTAGGAAGTTTTAGCTGATACCTTCCATTTGAACTGTATGCACCGTCTGCCTAATACCAGGGTGTACAACACCTTTCGCTTAAATTAGATATTTTTCGTACCTTTCTCCAACTTCAAACACACCTATGCAATGAGAAATGGCCTGTAGATAATGTAAAATAGAAGTGTGATAATAGAAAAGGCCCAACAAGTGAACTGATATTTCCCTAAAAGCATAGATAAAAAGTGTATGAGCATACTGTTTGAATATTTTTTTTCTTTTCTTGCAGCAAATGTTGAATTATGATCCAAACAAGAGGTTATCTGCCAAAAACGCCCTTGTACATCGATTCTTCCGTGATGTCACCATGCCTACTCCCCATCTACGACTCTAAGATATGCAAAATGTTTAGCAGTTTTTTTTTGCAAATGACATCAGAGCAATAAGGACCTCCTCATCCTAACTCCATTTCAATTGTTCGAGTGGACAGGAATAGGGGAAGCTGCAGGACATTTCGGTGCCTTTCAGAAAATCTTTCCCAATGCATAAGCCAGCATTCTATAAATTAGATGTCCTACGAGTTTTGTTTGATCCCTGATGTTATGCTAGTTATGGATACTTGACTGGAATTGTTCAATATTGTTATTCTGCATATTTGTGTTTCAAGTGCCATCTTTGAGTTCCACGGTTTTTGTGATGAGGATGATCTTCTGTAAAAGTGCAGATCAGTTTGATAGATGCATTCCACTGGGTTGAGGCAAGCTTTTCTGAATTTGCTTAAATGGTGTTGTGTGGGGGGATGTCCCAGTTTAAATAGCCAAACTGCTAGGAAAGGAAAGGAAATGCGGTTACATAGATTTGTGCCACAATTCAAATACATTTCACAAATGTCAGCCATCCTATCTGAAGGCAGCCTGCACATCATTTAATGTTGTATGAGACTGGGGCTGCAGCGAAATGAGTCAGTGAGGGGTCACGTCACCACTCGTCACTTAACACTGATCATCATTGGATTGTCAAACATGTGACTAGCTTTTGCAAACATCATTGGTACAAAAAAATAGGAACGTAATCTAGTGTCCTTAGTTTGCCTTTCTTCCAGTTAATTTGAAAACTCGGGTGAAACATTTTTGATATGTGGTTTTTAAAATGTGGGATATTTCTTATGGTTTGGTAAAACAGACAAAGGGGGAAGGTGCAGGATTAGCCACGACCACAGCAAATGGAACATTCAGTTACCCTTGCAGGGTTTCCCTCCAAAGAATGGGTTTATATTTTTATTCCGCTCTCTGTGTACAGTTATGGTATAAAAGTATTTTTTGCCTTGTCTTAATGCAGATTTTAGAGAATCTCTTTGTACTTTGCTGTTTTTCCTACTCTGGATTTTATCCAAAACTTGTTAAACCATTTTTAAAATAATTATCTATTTACACTTGGAAAAAAATAAAACTTGTTTAAAGCACTGTGTTATTAATGTGGGTTACCATACAAGTCAAGTAAGGTTTATTTGTATAGCCGTTTAATCACATTACATTCTCAAAGGGCTTCACAAGCTCACATTTAACAGAGGAATTAAACGGCACCCCATAACCCTAAACCCTTGATTGGACATGGAAAAACTGTTAGGAAAAAATGTAAGAAACCTTGGGAAGGAATTCATCAATTCAATAAAGTAGAGTTGAAAAATTAGAGTTTCTAAAGCTTTGGCACGGAAATGTGCAAAAGAATTTGACCACTCAACCTCTTCCAGATTTTTATCTCTGACTCCACTTAGTGAATTAAATGAATACACTCCCATTGTTACACATACATTCTAATGATAGTTTTGCTTTTAAAAAGCACAATGCAGGGATGTAGTGGTACCAAAATAAGCGGGATAAACCCTCTTGCTCATCATTGTTTTATTGGCATCATCATAGGACCGTAATGTAAAAAAAACCTTCGCCATTCACTTTTGTTAAAGAAAAGCTTAGACATACAAGAAATGACCTATTAAAACACTGATAAATAATATGCTGAAGTCTGAGTCCTGAATGGAAACTTGAGAAACATCTTAAGTCAAATATTATATTGATTAAGTACTCTTTATTCTAGGGGTTACCCTCATATTCAAACACATTTTGGGTAGTGGACCTCAAAACTTAAAATAAAACATCTAATTCTTCTAATATTCATATGCAGGTTCTTACTCAGCGTTTGGCTTCATGTTATTGTCTGTCTGTAACTGTTAACTGCAGTATACTGTGCTCTTATCACTTGCTGCGGCACGTTTTCTGAAAAAAGTTGTATGTCCATTTTATCATTAATTCTGTGTCATTTCTACCTTTGCTATGGGATGAGATAATATAATAAGATTATCCTACTTCAGGGTTCTTCACAGGGTTTTGTAAAGCAGGCCCACATGATTGGTTTTGACGTTTTCTTGATCTGATATGTGCATCCTAGTGCTACACAATAGGTTCCTGCAATGAATGAAATCCGAACATTTCCATTTAGGCCATTTATGAGTATTTTGGGCGGATAATTAAATTTTCTGAGCAGAACCAATAAGGACTCCCCACGTGCCGTGACGTGTGTTGTTTCAGGCTGTGACGTGGCCAGCCGAGACAGACAGCTGTTTGTAAAGTTATAAAAACCCTCTGAACCCCCTACATCCGCCTTTCTGCGATTGAGCCAAACAGCCTTTCCGTTTTGAAAACTGCACCTTTGCTACATAGTTTCGGGGGAAAATCAGCAACACGTTGATATCCTGCTACACTAGGAAGCTTGCTCCTAGTTCTCCTAGCTTGCTCCGGGTTCTATATTTTTCTTTTCCTCCCTCCCTCGCTTGCTAGCTACGTTAGATTTGTTACCAGCTTCGCAGTGCTAGTCTCAGGGGTGTCGGGGGTGTAATACACTATCATCATGGTGCATGTCTGTTCCGTTCAGGGGTGCAATGTTCGGCAAGGCTTGCATGAACCCCCCTCCCGAAGTCTCTATCAACATGTGTACCGCCAGTGGATGCAGTTCCTCGGGCTGGAGGACAGAGACTACGCTCGCTTTTCTGTCCATGTGTGCAACAAGCATTTCAAGCGGGATTGTTTCTCCAACATCATGGAAGTAGAGATGGGTTTCGCAAAAAGGCTCTTTCTGAACAAGGACGCTGTGCCGACTGTCTCTTGTGGAGGAGAAACGGTGAGTGTGAGAGGGGGGGGGGAATGGTACTAAATACCATAGATGTGTTCAAAGTGCCAAACCCAGACACTCCTGGTCTTTTATAGTCATTTTACGTGGCGATCACTGTTGAATGCGTGTGACGTGAAAGCAGATATTTGAGAAGCTACATGTTCAATGATACTCAGGTATACATGGATATGTTGGTACTCAGGTATACATGGATATGTAGACAATCTAAAAACAAGCAGATGTGAACTTGGACAAGATCAAGCAGACCGACGCCTTTACGGTGACGAGGTCTGTTGGGGATCGTTACGCTTTTTCAATATCCTGCTTCAAATAGTTAATAGTTACACGTTTGCAGTATTTGACTAGGCAAAACACAATTAAAAAAAAAAAAACGATGTCAGGAGTACTTTGTCTGTAAAGGAGGCAGAAAACACAACTTGGCCAAGCCTTTCTCATCATTAAAATGCCCGCATTCATTTACGGACTCCAGGAGAAAATAACTTGTGTATTACAGTATAAATGACATGAAAACGGATACCGCGTCAATAGTTTATGAGAAACTTAAATTAACACGGTATAGGGTTAATTATATTCACTGTTGGTCGTCGGTTTTTGGTAGAAAGCGTCCGGATTTGGCCACACTTGGTGAATCCTGTCGAGCTAGCTACGTTGCTAGCTTGTGCAAACTAGTTGGCTGAGATGCCAGATGCTGAACTGAAGCCGTCATATTAGTCGAGACTGCGTTGGTCGGTGTAGCCGGTGGTAGATTATTATCCTCTAACCGTATTCCCAAATCCCACGGATTAATTTAGGCGAACTCAAACTAGCTACAGACAGCTATCTAGCTACCCATGGTCGCTAGCTGTTTTGCTCCACCCAACCCAATCTGTCCTGTCTAGCTTGATCTTGGTTGGTTTGTGGTATTTGGAAAGATGGTGACCATTAACAAGGTACAGTATATGCCTATGTACGAGAGATGGAATTCATGGTATTGGTGCTAAGATCAAGTAACCTTATATCAGAGCCATTGACAGGCTGTCAAGGACTATCAAGAAGGAGCTGTATATTATTGAAGACTCCAACTTGGATGTTTGTATTAACAATGGCTATTTTTGCATGCCTGTAGGTTCTTGTCAGCACTAGAGAAATTGGATGCCAGACAGACCCCCCTGAGACCCGAGACATGTCTGTATCAGCATGGATTACTCCATCAAGGAGGAGTAAGGGTGAGTTATCGTCACATTTTTCAAGATAGCTTTCTCTGGTCAGCCAACTCACAACTATTGGATACACATGTTTTCTTGCACACTGCACAATATGTCATGCATTATTATTCATGTATCTTATTTTTCTCAGCCATTCAAGTGTGTCTTAGTCCTGCAAGCAAGAGTGTTCCATGTGAGACGGTGTCTGCCCCAGTGCCAATGACCTCTAGTCCCACATGTACTCCAGTAAAACGAGCGCGTCTGGAGTCCTCCAGTGATGACTCCAGCTGCCATCCAGATGACACTGACCCGTCAATCATTGAGAATACGTAAGTTTCTTAATTTTTTCCTAGTCTGTTTGTAGACCTTACAAAAATGTATTCCCAGTCAGATGAGAATAAAGTGTGTGTGAATAATCTCTTTCTCTTGCTCTCTCTATCCCCCCCCCATTTAATTTCTCACACAATCTAAACTCTTCTAGTATTTCTGATACACCCGTCCATCAAGTGAGGAGGTACATTGTGTACGAAGACTGCCTCATCCCAGTCTGAAGAGATGGTTGCGAAGTGGACATCGGTGGACCAGGGCCCCGTTCAGTTCGGAATTGGCGCGTCCCCCTCCCTTCATGCCTTCACTCGAGCGAGCACTCCGTCTGATGCGTTGTGACGTTGTTGCAAGTGAAACCCTTCTGAGCAAGGGGGAATGTGAAGGGATGCTGTGTTGTAACCTTGCTCGTAGGGAGTAAACGCAAGGGATTGAGGGAGTGAAAATCCACCCACCACTGGTTTTAGTTGGAACTAAACAGCCCTCGGTTAGTCATGTTTGCTTCCGGTTATTTTGGGGGTTCCCCCTCAAAGTGAGGGGAGGGAGCATATCGGACTATCTTTTTTTGTCTGAACTGAACGCACCCTAGAACATCTATGTCCATGAAAGCAGCGAGGGTGTTGAGCCAAGGGATTGGCTGAAGCAACAGCGCTGAAGTTCTGCCCAAAGAATGTTGTCTACTCATTCCTTGGAATGCTGTGCAGGTGGGTCATTTTTATCTTTTTTGCATGAATAATTATTGAATGTTCACAATATCAGCAAGCTTGAATGGGAAATGTTTTGCATTTCTGTTTCAGAATTCTTCTCACTGCCAATCATTTCATTGAGATTGCCGAGAGGCCCTGGGCTACTGATGCAGATGGAAATCTCTGCTTCAAGATCCGGTACCCCAAGTGGATGAGATCTACTCTGTGCAGGTCTTAAAACCAAAGCCTACTCTCCACGTGTCCCCATTTTTTCATCCAAGCCACCCTTGTAAACAGTGGTAATACAAAGGCAGTTTCAATTACAGTTGCAGCCATTTAAAATGCACATATTTCCTGCAGGTAGGGCTGGGCGATGTGCCCAAAAATATTATCGCAATATGTTTTTCATATTGATCAATAGTTGTATATTGTGATATACACTTAGAAAATTTGAATTCATCTTAGAACCTAACACTGAAGAAACTAGGGTTGTTATGTTTTAAAGCAGTGGTATTCAAACTTTTTTTGCAAAACACCCTTCTTTGGCTTTTGAGATCTTTGCGCCTATTTTAACGTGGTTTATAAGAAGCCACATTGAGACCTCATATGTCTTTTATTGCCTGTTATTCATAGGCTAACAAGGGCAGAAAGGTGCACAGCTAATGGAGGAAACAAAATCTCTTAAATGGCAGCCATAGGTCCCATATATACACACCAGTGTTTTCCCTGGAAATGTAGGGATACATTTTTGAAAAAATGTAATTGGCTGACAACTCACTGCACTTGGCTCTCACATATTGACAATATCTGAGGTTTTATCTTTGGTGTTGAATTTGAACCTGCAGATTAGGAGTGTCCCAGATTAAGAATTTGCATAGTCAAATTTGATTTGTAAATCCATGCCTATAGTAGTCTTATTACAGACAGTTTAGCAGTCTTATCCCCATTGTGCCCCCAAAGGGTTGCGCCTCAGAATTTGAATACCACTGGTTTGAAGTATAGTCATTTATTTCAAGAACCAATAAGTCGATACTCTACACACACACTAAACACAACCAACATGGTTTGACATTTCAGATTTTTCTCCTTCCATGTTGTTGTGTGTGTTCAGGTGTTTCAAAGAGCGGGACTCGCATGAAGGCCATCGATCATCGACCTCATCCCAGTCTGGTGAAGAGATGGTTTCAAGGTGGACGTCAGTAGTGAACCATGTCCAGGACGAGGAGCATGAAAAGTACAGTGTGGGCTCAGCCTCTCTGTGGATGTGCTCGTGTCATCTTCAGGTTTGTATGAACATAACCAAGTGGTGTGATGAATATCCATGCATTTATACTAATGCATTTTACATCAAGTGACTTGATTCAAAGTACCCAACTAATTACTTTCCTGATTGATAACCTGTTGGGATGTATTATGGTCTCTTCTACAGATATGTGCTACAAAGCTGCTCCTCAGCTCTGAGCTAAGGCTTCCTTTCCACAGAAGAATGAAGAAAAGAAGCAAGCAACTTCTTCCAGATTGGAGACGGACAGCTCTGCATGACTTCATTACATTCCTTTTCTTCAAGAATTTGTAAATTGAAACCAGTGTAGAATCTGGGTACTGTTCTTGGATATGGAGTACAACACATGCAGGGATCAAGACCTGCACAGGTAGCCCCAACAACACTGGACAAAGTTCCTGTAAGTGGTATGCCTGCAACGTCTGTAGAAGAGGGTAAATAATGTATACATTTGTTTTCATTATCAAATTTGCTTAGCTTCATGTTTTACACTCATAAGAAAGATGGAATATTGGTTAAATATTGTCTCAATCTAATTTCTTATATAATTTCTTAATAGCAATTACCTACAACTGCATACATATGCATGGATTTGTGCCTCCACATCACCATATACCTGCCTGTAGCCAGTATATACTGCCTGCAGTACTCGCACATTGAGGCACACTGGGCTGAAAACCTGGATGGGCAATCATGCGTGCCATATCTTCCTCTGCCTCAGCACACTTTGATAGAACTTTTTACACAGTTCACATGCAATGATAAAAGATTTCATTAATTACTGTAAACTAATGAAGCTTGTTCTACAATTGTACCATTGTCTAAACCTTATGAAAAATGATGACCATGATTGTTTCTATGAGTGACATTCACAAAACTATGGTAGACTGGTAGATTGCAATATGAAAGTGTGTGTACAGTATGTATGTAGCTATATTTCTGTTTATTTGCTCATCAGTCATATCGGGTGGGGGGGGTGATTGGCAAACAACTTTTGGTGCACTATGCCTCTGTCTCGACAGGAGTATACGTCGCAAACATTACGAAATTATATCAAAAATAAACTTGACTCAAATTCTTTATTCTGTGTTTAGAAATTAACAAAAATTAAAGAACAAAAACAAGCAATGATCTCCTGACACTCTTCTTGCTATTATGTGCCATATTTTTATACTTTACATAGCATTTTTATTGCATGAATTTATGTTAAAATAAGACTATTATGCAAATGTTATGTTCAGTGAAATATGATCTTCACAACAAGTAAATCAGAAGTTGGATTTTCCCATTGGGTTTTGGAGTGATGTATAAAATAAGCTCTAGCAAACAAAGGCATATGATATTCACATGTTTTGTTCAACAAGATAATCTTTTTCAATAAGATTTTTGAACCATAAACGCAATCAATACAACTTGTTTGAGGCACATAAAGGTTTCAGAACTCACAAGTGGGATAGTTATTGATATATTTGATCTCGCAGAACAAAATGTACCATATCTCTTAGGCTTGTGTTAACCAGAGACCTTATTTCATGGATCTAACCAAAACCCCATGAGAAAAATCCATTAGAGTTTTGGCGAAGGAACCCACACTGATGGGTTTTAGGACTGAAAACTGGGGCACTCCATTGCAGGCAACACAATAGATGGCCTAATGCATCCTTTTCCCAAATCCAGCCAAAACTTGTCATACTTTAATTTTTCTCCCAGCATGGATCCAGCACTCTATTGGTTGGGTGATCAATTTGCCCTTTAAATTCACCCCATATATAGAGTTGTTTTCTCATCTCTAATGGCATTTCTCCAACCTCTACCTGTAATGCTGGTATTGGAAAAGTTTTACAAGCTCTATAACAAATCCTTGAATCTTGTGCTTGAATCATCCAGTTAAGTAAACTACCATAATCTAACATCAACGTTATTAAACCTATACAAATAGTTCTTAATGCAGAATCTATCTGTGCAAGCTAGACATCTCATTACATTCAAAACCCTCTTACATTTAGCTACAATCCTGCGTATATGTTCGGTCTTGAATCAAACCACACACCAAGGAATCTGAAAGAAGTCACTTTTTCTAATTCTCTCCCATCCTCTTTATTCTCTTTGGTGTAAACAGCACTCTTGCACTCTGTTGCTTCTTGCAACTTTTTCACAATATGATTAGCACTTCTCCTCCTCTTCTACAGGGCCCCATCATCAGCAAAGCGTGATCTACCTATATCTGAATATAGGTATATATAATATAGGTATTTGAACATCATCAATGATGATGATTAGGGATTTCCTAACTTCAGACTCAGGGTCATTACCTTGCGAGGCAGTTGGATTCACAAGATCACGAGATGGTTCTGTATAACAAACCATGTGGCTGTCAGGTTATCAGGGTCATTGTTCCTCTGCCTTTCTAAAAAACACTGATTCTGTGACAAAAGTCTTCTTGATTCTAAATAGTAAGTTAATCTATGTATCATTCTTTCCATTAACTTTGATGAAAATTTTGATAAAAATACTTATTTAGTGATTCGCCACACAAGCGTGTCATTTGTTAAAAATAATAGCATTTATGTATTGATTCACCACACATTCATTTGATAATTAACAAAATATATATGATTCACATGACAAAATCGGGGCCCCATACAGGGGTGTCTTGCACGAACCCATTATCCTCCATGAACACATTGAAGTCCTCCTACAGGAAAAAAACAAACAATACTCCCTTGCACTATGTAAGTCTTTGTCCTGGAGGGAAGACAGTGAAAAACTTCCGACAGGACAATAAAACAAACATAAGCAGTCTACATTTTGGTGGCGTGCTTTTATTTTAAAAACAACAAACCGGAAGTTATATTATTGTCGGTAACGTCACGACGCGCAGGTTGTGGTTTGTTTTGAGTCGGAGGCTGCAGTTTACGTTAGGTACATAAACCTCATGACCAATTTTACCAGCGAACGAAATGCATTTGCGAAAAATAAACTCCCGTTTTAGTCTACATCGTTGTGCGTGTTTAGCGTTCACATTTATGTGTGAAAAGCAATATGAGTTAACCACTTGACATGTATGCCTAGCTACCACCAGTGTTCATATCTGTAACGTTAACTGCCTTGCAAACGGACGGATGCCTCGCCTTAATAAAACAGTGATTCTAGCCCTCTTAATCGTTACAAGCTCGATATTCCTCCTGTTTCAGCTCTACAATTACAGGCAGTATGTGTCTAAGGTGAGTACACATTGGATTTTGCACAACTTGTTAAAAGCTGAATTTTCTAACATTGTCTTCCTTTCTCGCAATAACTACATTTTAACAAATCGCCCACCGTACATTTTTAACGTGCAGGGGTTAAATGGGAATTAAACTTTGGAAGTATGCCTGGCAGCATGGCTCACAATTCTAGCTATCAGAATCATAGCTAATATATGGAAACCCAACAGAGTGAAGCATTGAGATTCAGCCTGCTGTAATCTCTATATCAAACAAAACATGTTGAAACATTTTGTCAGATTGTGTTGATGTAGTTACAGAACACCTTCAAAGAAGCGTCATTATTCTCAGTGTTGGCTTAAAATACAAGATGCTTTAATGAACTCATGCAACATGTTACACTCAAGTGTCCTCATGTTATTTATTTAAACATGCCACCACTGTATCTGGGTCAACTTCCTCTGTTTTAGTGTGCATGTTAACAATTAAATTCGACTTTATTGTCATTGTACAATGCACAGTATAGTACAGGTACAAGGAAAAGTGCCCATTGTTTACTCTGATATGTGGTTGGATGGCCCAGCCACCAAAAATGTGGTGTCCCACATACTTTGGACATGAGGCAGGGGGACACCCTGGATGGAACGCCAGTCCATCACAGGGTCATCACACACACATTCATGATTTACAGCAAAGGCCCTATCACCTATACATTTTTAACTGAGATCTCAGGACAGCCAGAAGCCCCTGGTGGGTGGACCTGACAGACCTATAACAGTAGTGTTGTGTAGTGTTCGTAGATATACCCAGTGGCAAGACCGTACAGAGCTTTGAAGAACAGAGAAAGTTTGGCATTAATTATACAACAGACGGGGAGCTAGTGTAGAGATGGTAGAACAGGAGTAATATAGTGCCTTCGTCATGTGGTGTGATGTCAGGTTAGGTAGACAAGCTTGATACAAATGTATCTGACTCTAACGACTAATGACCATGACTACAATATTGACCTCCTACCATACTGCCTGTCAATCTGTTTTCTCTAGGTTGGCCCGCACATTCTGGGTCGGACCAGCCACCCTACTGCCAACGATGTCCAGTGGGTAAGTCAGTTGTCAACAACAGCCCCTTTCACACATATAACCCATAAGATTGATGGGTTAACTTTTCCGGCACTGCTAGTGGTTTCCTCTGTTCACACACACAGGTAGTGTCTGGAGAATTTCTGTGTTGAGTGTGTTCACACATTACATGACAATACCGGATAGATGGGGCAAGGCGTTTAATGTACGCAGCGAAAGGCATCACTTGTTGTTATTAGGTGCAAATTGCCTTATCCAATATGGATTTGTTCAGTGAGTAAGTTTCACCTGGCTCTACGTTTTCTTCAAAGTAGTGTACACGCCTAAAAGTAAAAATAAAAATGAAAAAACAGACAAACACAATAATGCTAACTAGCTTCCCCACCACCACAATAGTCGCCATAGCAACCAATAAACAATAGCTAGCAGTGCTTTATAGGAATTAATCAGAATTATCAGTGGACTGTGTCTGACGAAGCGTATTGAGTGGGTGAAACTGCCCATTATATTGTAACAGCCCTGTATAAAGACTTCAGTTAGTTCCAAGTGATTGTTACTGTCAGAGCCAGCAGAGGACACTTAACATAAAATAATCAAAGTCAAATATTGTTTTCATTACAGCAAACAGTGAAGAAGTTCCTGACTCTGGTACAACGCTACAACCTGCCAGTGTTCCTAGTTGACACGACCAGCTTGGCGTTGTTATCCCAGGATGCATTGCTCCAGAGGGACAGCCTTGTACAGGAGCCCCACTGTACCTTCCTATGTACGGGACGACCAATCACCTCCTTCGCCCTGCTGGCTAATCTCTGGAAATATGATGCAAGTGAAAATTTCTTAAATTAAATTTCAAAACTCTTTATACCTGTCAGCATCACAAAGGCTTACAGCTAACAGGCTAGTGGTGCTACCAACATCTGTTAGCGTTATAAAGAGTGACAGCTAGTTAGCTGGTGTTGCCACTAGTCTCTCTTTATATCTGTTAGCATTTAGCATATTAGCACAAAGTTACATTTTACTTACTTTTGACAGTCAAATATTTGACCAATATATGACCAATTTGTAGGCTTAAAAAATACAAAATAGATGTTTAGATTTGGTCAACTGAATATCTGTGTACCTTGCTAGTTGAATATTTCCTGGTTACTTCCTGCTTCTCTGTGTATTTTGCCTTTTTGTGGTGTTGGTTTTATCGGATAAAAAAACTTTTAGATTAGGAAATTTCAAGTGACTGGCCCAGTAAGTCAGATGAAGAAGTAGGAAAGTGAGAAATAATGTTGACACCTGAGTTTCTGGCTGGATCGCAACAGTGGGGCCAGAATGGACGAGATAGAGGAAAGCCGTACTGTGCTAGTTTAGACGATATTATGAGAGAAAGGTATAAGCAGAACATCACAACATATGTTGGACTTGATCCTTATGTTATGCCCTCTAGCAACAAGACATTCAGCCACAATTTCACACATCTAGGGGTGGGCGTTAGCACAAATCTTGGTTTCGATCCGATACCAAGTAATACTAAAGAGGAGCGGTCTTGCAGTGCACCGAGTAACCTGTGTCGAGTAACCTGTGTTCTCACTTTCATACTGAAGCCAAGTCGTGTCTAACCCACGTAAAACCCAGGTCGTGACCAGGTTTGAGTAACCTGTGTCAACCCATCCACACCAACAGCAGACAAGGGTTTTACCCGGGTCGATGCTTCGGTGTGAAAGGGGTATTACAGTACATTCTGTCTGTTCCCTGTAGGCTGGTCTGGTGTCAGCAGCAGAGGAGAAAGGCTTTGATCTGTTGGAAGTGAAAGGGAAAGACCCACGATTGGCCAGCATGGACGACCTATCTGGCAATGAGATTCCCCTCCACTTCCTGTTTCGGCAGCACGGTCATGTGATCCAGGTATGCATTTTTTATGTATTTTACAACTTTAAAAAACACATCAAGCATAAGTTAAATCACTGGGGGTGTCACAATAGAGTCAGAAACCTTTTTGTGGTCCTTATGATGCAAAGATGGGAAGGCAGAGATAGAGGGAGGAGGGGGGAGAAGTGGATTTTTTTTTTTTTTTTTTAAACACATTACTTTAAACTTTAAAAACACATTAAAGCTTAAAAAAATCACAGAGGATGTATCACTTGAGGCCATCTGAAACTCAAACCACCAACACAAGCAAACACAAACCACCCTCAATTTACAGACTGAACGAACCCTGGTAATATTTGATTACATTAGATTTCATTTTATTAATCCCTTTAAGGAAATTAGGTCACAGAAGCAGCAACTTAAGGTATAGGCAAGCATAAGATAGCCTCACAAGCCAGACGAATCTCACGAGTTGATCACACTAAGTGGATCACACTGCCAGATATATCTGACTACCCTCTCGTTGCCGCCCCAAACCCCAATCAGAACCATGAGTCATTGATGTTGTCATGGAAATCAATCCCAGTTGTAAGATTTATGATTTTACCTGCTAAAGATGCTAGCCAGTAGACTAACTAGCACTAGTGTAGACTAGTAAGCTAACATGTCTGTCAGCGATTCTTGTCGTTACCCCTCTTGCATCAGCATCCAAAACCATGATTGGACCATCCATTTTGTGGCCAGGACTGCATTATTCTTAGCCTCCTCAGTGAGAGGGTCATCTCATACCCATCTCATACACCTTTCGGATGTTCTGGTGAAGGTCTGGTAACTTTGCTCTTACAGAGATGCCTAGGAGGGTTCAGAATAAAAAAAATAAAAAGTTTGGGGCAGCACCATGTGCCCAGGTTTTTGCAATGACCAGTTGCACAAGCAATGGGTGTAGACAGCAGGATAGTGTCACTTCTGACCTATAGAGAATGAAACCAAGTGGATATTCACTCGTTGGACTTCCTCAGCTTCCATTAGTCATGTCTCAATAAGGAAACAGGGTGATGAGAGGGTCGCCAGACATATCTCGCAGTGTGATCAACTCAGTGTGATCAATTCGGTGTAATCAACTCAGTATGATCAACTTGCGAGACTCATAGGATAGATAGAAGGTAAAAAGACAATACACAACTAAATTATACAACATATTGGAGCAGTTTAAGTACACAATATAATAACAAGATAAATACACCAACATATTAAAAAAAAGAAACCTGAAAGCAATTCTATTTTGTCTTTTTTTTTTTCCAAGGTGGTAGTTCTGTATGAGCGTAGCGGTAATTACCTGTGGCATGGCCCGCTGAGACTCAAACCCAACGTAGATCGAAGCTTTGCTCCATACAAGATTCTTGACTACGGTCGCCATGCCGGCGCCTACGACAGGTCAGTAAATAGGAATGAAAAAAACCTCCTTTTTGGACATATGGACACATAAAAATATAACCTGTTTCTGTGTTATTTCCTTTTATCAGGATTTGTTTTTAGGACTTCGATAAAGATCTGTTGATATTTTAGATCGTATTTATGAAGAAATGCAGAAAATTCTTTCCTTGTCTTCTCTTCACTTACTGCTTACCTGTCTGGTCTGCTGGTGCGATACCACTTACTCATAAACATAATGTAATCTAGAAAACCAACAGTCAATTAAATTCCATTAAGAATTAAGAACCCACACAATTCACAAATTACATATATAACATACAACATAAAACCTAAACCCCATAAGAATATCTATACCTCAGACATATGTATGTATGTATGTATATACAACCGTCTCCACCTCCCCACAGAACAGACAACCCTCCCCAGTGGTTGGATCAAAGCGTGCCATGTTCTTGTTTTTTCGCGGTGGTCCCGTGCAAAACCCGCCACTGTAGATCCACAGTGCGCTTTTCTATGGGGAGTTTACACAGGATGCACCAGCATCCTCTCAGAGAGGAGTTTGGCTCCCAGGGTTGTTTGTGTCTCTGGAGACGTCCGAACGTGTCTCTGCCACATCCGAACAACTTCCTGATACAAAAGGGCTGAGAGCAGACAGGTCCACCAACCCCAGGAGTCAACAGGAAAAGCTGCCCCAGACCTTCAACCTTCCTTAATTACACCAAAGCCACGCCCCTCCAAGAAAGATCAGGGTGGTACAGTGTTCTTTGTAATGCCTGCAAGCGGAAAGCACACACCCTACTTGCCAGGTCCACCAGCCCCTGTCCTCCCTCTTGTACCAGGAGATGCAGAACTGCAGCCTTAGTCCAGTGCTGGCCTGCCCAGATTAAGTCCACCAGCTTCCTCTGCAGCTCCTGTAGCAAGCCTTGAGCGGGCTCTAGAGCACACAACTTGTATCTGAGTGTGGAGGCAGCCAGGTTATTCGTTACCAAAACTCTCCCCCGAAAAGACATTAGTGGCAACAACCAGTGCCATTTATACATCTAAAAATATAGTTATATCTATGAAATATATATTAAATATGTAGTTATAGTACTGCAGACGTGTGCTGTAGAAATATATCAATATATCTGATTAACTGATGCTAAATGTATATAGCAGTGATGGTTGTTTTCCACTCAAAAAAAGAATACTTTAAAAGTAAAAAAAGCTGATCAAGTGTGGCTATATGACCCTTCTGGCTGAATGGTGCCCTCCCATCTCTTCTCTGTATCTCTCACCCTCTCTTTCTCTGTGTCTCTCTATCCCTCCCCCTATTGCTTGTCTCACTGTTTCTTTCTCCTTCGATTGTTTAAAGGTTAAAAAATATATACTGTCAGTATGACCCTCCCCGCTGACTGGCGCCCCCTGGTGTTGTATTCTTTTGGGTGTTCTGGGTCTAGGCCAGATCTGGTTCTGACCACGCTGGACGGGCTGGACGTTCGGATCCCTCGGAACATCTCCCGGTTCCTGATAGAACACAGCCAGGCCCGTTTCTTGGAATGTCGGTACCGGGAAGCCCGAAACTTCTTCCAGGTTTGGAAAAAGTTGGTTATTGACCAGCTTGTTGTTGTTTGTATTCTTCAATATAAAACTGTCAAATAAATCAAGTGAGTAGCTGACTGAGTGACGAACTATAATGTGTCTCTCTCCCTCTCTGCTGTCTCCTTCTGTACCTCTCTCTCTCTCTCTCTCTCTCTCTCTCTCTCTCTCTCTCTCTCTCTCTCTCTCTCTCTCTCTCTCTCTCTCTCTCTGTCTCTCTCTCTCTCTCTCTCTCTCTCTCTCTCTCTCTCTCTCTCTCTCTCTCTCTCTCTCTCTCTCTTTCTCTCTGTTGCTCTCTCCTTCTCAACCCTCCCTCCCATGTCTCTGACTAT
>OMKK01032581.1:0-18690 GCA_900302305.1 Polymixia japonica | reverse complement strand
AGTATCTGGGAAGAATCCAGTAGTGTAACCAAGGTGGGCCAAATGGAGGGAGTATCTAGTATAGCATGCGCACTAGCTCTAATTTCACGATTCATGCTCTTATCATACTGCTGGACCAAACTGAGATAAGCCACATGACTGGTCAGACATACGTCATAGTTAAAATAAGATGCGCAAAGTGAAAATAAATTAAATTACTTGTAATTAGTGACAATTAATGACGTTTCAAAGTAGGTAAAGAGATTTAATGGACCACTTTCAACCCTCATCAGATCACTTACTACAACCAGGCGACTCCGGGTGTGTTGCCCTACATCTCCACAGACATCGCTGGCCTCTCCTCCAGCTTCTACTGCACGTTCACCGCCTGCAGCCACTTCCTGGAAGCCAACAAGGACAGCCTCGCTGCCCTGCCGCCTTCTGCACTGTGACACAACGGTACCTTCGTGGTTCAGTTTGCCTACCAGGGGAAAAGTAGTATCACAGGACAGGAATAATGTCGTCCTGATGTGGACGATGTTACCGAGGTGAGGTGCTCTTGGGAGAGGCCGTTGCTAAATGTCACCTTCTCACTGTGCGAGCAGCACCGAGGAGGGTTCGATAAGCAGTCCAAGCTTCCCCTTCAAGACTTCAACCGTTATGAAAGTGCCAAGAAAATCCCTAAAAGCTACAATTTTAAAGGTTAGAACAATATGTGCCTGTGTTAAAAGGACTTGCTACTTGTTTTTGCATTATGAAGCAAGAGCAAACAATGTCTCCTTATGAGTCGGAGTTGGATATTAAGCTGCTTAATTTTTATTAGAACTGATGTCCTGTAATAACATATTGTTGTGCAATACTAATCCATAGATTGTTGGATAATGTTTGGGCATGTACTTGAGCAGATTCATGTATCTAACATGAGCTGTGCAACTGATGACTTGAGAGTGCCATGTTTATAACGATAGGGCATATATGTTACTACTATACTATACATGTTACAGTAACTGACTTGTGGATGAAAAGTGGTCAGCTATAAGATGAAGTGTTTGAATCGGCTTGATTTGTAATAGGATATTTTCTACCTCCTCGAGTACATTTCTTAACCTATCTGATCATTTCCTTAGAAATATACACGACGATAATATGATGATAATGCCATGTAAATTTGAGACAGTAGTGTGAAATCTCAGAGAAAGCCACATGCACTTTTTGTTTGATTAATACATTGATGTGAGCAATGGCTCAAGTAGCTCACGTGATAAACTGCCTTGATTTAACTAAAACAATAAACACACTAGACAGTGGATTATGTTCGCTTGAGCTGTTTGTTTATGTTCACCCCATCGCATTCCTAGCATTCCTTAATAATTTCTTCACACACACACGCAAAAAAAAAAAAAAAGACAAACAGCTTACAGCTTTGCTGCGCTGTAACGCTAGTCTCATGGGTTTAGTTGTTGTAAAGATTCATGTGAGCAGGAGAATATAATGGAGTCTACATGAAGCACATAGATCTTAGACTCTTGAGGCTGGCCCTCAGGTTGGCCACTCTGGCCCCTGGCGTGGAGGAGCTGGTAGTGACTCACACGCTGCTTCCTGGACAGCAAGACAGGAAGAACAAAACCATGAGCTAATGCATCGGTCATTTAAAAAAAAGAAAATAATCTTAAACATCACCGACAACATCAGACCTTAAATAATCCTATAAAATAACCCTGTGCTGTTCCCTATCCCGGCTGGCTCTTGCCAGTGTCAGAGTGGCCTCCATTCGGGTCCGCTCCTGCTCCCTCTGCCGCAGGGCCTCCTCCCTGCGCCTCCTGGTGAAATTGTGCCGCAGCACCTGGACTCCCCGCCTCCATGCCGGCGACCGGTTCACCCGCTGGGCCTTTTTCTTCACGACTTCGGCTTTTGCTCGTAACCTGTTAAACACGTTCCATCATCCGGGAGGCAGCCTGGGCAGTGGAGCCCTCAGAGCGACCGATCAGCCTGTTCTCAGCATTGTTTACTGGGCGATGTGGCTGCATGCGGCCGAGGATCGCTTTGCGGGCGTCCTGGCCCTCCCGGCGACGGGGAGACGAGCATGTCTCTGTGTGGGTCGGCTCTGTGTAATTTCATGCTCTCCTTCCTGTAAAAGAGCCCAAACAGAACAAGTGAACGGGGTTGATGTGGAAAATATTGTATTTTCATTACTATTCTATAATGTATTTAAAATAATCACCCTCTGTGATTTTGCTTTCCCTGCGGATGTTGCTGTGCTCTGGAGTGTCATGAGAGGGATCAAATGTTTCCTTGGCTTCCTCTGGCACCAGGATTATCTCCATTTTTAAAACCTATGACAGAAAATACTAAAGTCAAAAAATGAAATACTTTAGTCAAAGCGATATTTGCTGGATGTTGAATGATACATTAGCTAACTGGATTACCTCTGGAGAGCCAGTTTGCATCAGTTTCACCAAGTTAAAAAATATATTTTTTGACTTTGATATCTTCCTTCTCAAGCTTCTGAAAATCCACCACAGATGACATTAAAATTCACTGCACATTAAAATAGATCATGCATATAATCTGAGATCTTGCAGCCTTACTATGCAAAAATAGGCCTGCCCTGAACGGCTAAATATCTCTTCTGTAAACATCACAAGATCCTATCACTTCCTGGAATCTTCTTCCTCTAGTTCTACTAGTAATACACGTTCACGGTCGACTGCACAGGGCAGCAGAGGAATGAAAAGCGTTCTTGTAACCAGATGATCACTGGCTCAAATCATCAGACATCAAAGCTCATCAAATCTGGGTGAGGGAAAAGACTGTAATGCTCACCTCTACCTCAAAAACTACTGTCTACATGCCTTTGAGCAAAGAGCTTATCTCCCTACAGCTCCAGTGACACTACTCTGTGATAGTGACCAACATCAGAAGATTGTGTTTGCACTGAGCAGCTCCCAGATGCGAATGTGTGTAACTGTGTCAATATGAATCCCTACCTCCTTTAAGAGGCATTTGTTCTTAATTAGGCCTGATTAAATAACGGTTGAACAGATGGTAGGACGGTTTTGTACAGACCTGCACTTCCTTATCAATCAAGCAATCTTTGAGCCAGCTCGCTCCTTGATTCTGCCTATCTTGCAGCTCTGCGGGAGAGATGGCTGCATTTTCTGCCTCTTATAATAAGGCACAGCTTTGATAGGTCTAACAGATTAAATATGTACCCTTCAAAGTTGTAGCACTTGACAATTTGGTTAAGGAAAGTGTTCATATGAAATAGCAATTATTTAAAGGAAGTAGGCACACGGCAGTGTTATTACAAACCATTGGAGTTGATGGTTGATCAAGGTTCACAAAAAAATGTGGTGGATTTAGGGCTTTGAACTTGAATGGAAAACGGCAGATCACCATTATCTCCTCATCCAAGATCACATATGCAGTTAACGATGCAGAGTCTGTAGTTTCCCATTAGGCTAAATGGGGTGTCATATAGGATCAATCCAGAGAGTTTCAGGGCAGCCAGCCAATCCATGGATATTCCACATTGTCTCCATATTGTTGTCATGGAGATTAAGGAGCTGCAGCTGTCTCAGTCTTTCCCAAAACAATGCACCAGGAAGTTGAGTTATCTGAAAAACAATACGAAATACTGTATGTAATGTGATGTCAAATATGTATAGCCTTTATCTGTAATAAATACCTGGATACGTGGGTTTTGTCTTACTTCATCAAGTCAAGCAAATAAAACAATGTCATTCAAACTTACTTTTTTATTATGGTAAATATTATGGCAAAGCACAGAGATGTGCCAGTTTAAATATAACTCCCAACCCACCTGATTTCCTCTGAGGTCCAACTTCAGCAAATGTGCACACTCCATGAGGGCATCTATCTTGGTTATAAAATTGTCTGATAATATACGAGATCCCAAGATCCTCAGTGACCTACAACACCCTAAATAGTTCACATTTTTCAGAAGCAAGTGGCTCAGATTGACCATGAGGATGTCCTGAGGGTCAGTCACCTTCTCTTCCTCGTCGAAACCTTGCCCATGGTCTAATATAAGGGACTCAGAGCAAGTCACCAGGAATGCTTTCTGGGCGTCATAATTCATGTCCTTAAATAGGTCTTGAGGTTTTCACCGCGTATTACATGTGTAATGGATGTTGTTCATCACTTGTGGCACTGTTGTCAGAGCAACACATATTCAGTAGCGATTTCTGATTTAAATGTAGAAATTAAAAATTCTAATATAGCTTTGGTCATGCTTAGATTATTAAGTGGGTTACATATATGAGGAATCTTTGAATAACTATAGCTAGTTTAACTACTGTGTAACACAGCTAAGTTACCGAGATATTTTAAAGAGAAAAACATCTGAGAATGCACGATAAACGTTAGGTTAATTAATATACGCTACAATGAAATATTGTAGCCAGACTAACAAACACCCTCTGAAACTTGCGGCGGCTAGAATGAAAAATGATCAGTCACTTCACCACGTGCTGCGCATGCTCCCCGCTCAGGTTGTAAACAGTTGACCATGTGACAAAACCCGGAAGTAAAGAGACGTTTTCGTTCTCTGAAATGTTAAACTAGTATATTATCTGAAACTGTAGCGCTGGAAGCAGAAATATGGACGAACAAGGTATCAAAAAGTTACAAATTGCAACAAGAGAAAAGGTCAGAAAATTCAATTCTTTGCGTGGTGAGTTTGATATTTGTTGGTTGAAGGTTAGTTCAATACGTGTTACTGTTATGGCTTGATTTTTTGTTGTTGCACGAATTAAAAGCTTTTGTTTGTTTTGCTTCAAGGTAAAGAGGTGCAACATGGAGAATTTTGGGATCTGGTGATTGTGACTGCAGCGGATGAGAGCCAGAGAGATGCATACGAGCTACAGATCACTGACAAAGTTAATAGAAATGAGCTACCCCTTGGAATAAATTATAAGGTCTTCTCAGATCCACCTGGACCCAAAATAGGTGAATCAGACAACTGTTTAAAACCTGTCATGTCATAGTCTCCTATTGCTTAGAAATGATATGAGTTTATGTTTTTAAGGGAATGGAGGCTCAACTCTATACGCATTGGAACGGCTGGATAACATTTATGGGAAGGCACTGGGCAGATTCAGAGTCATCCTGATTCATGCAGGTTTGACAATCTTATGATCTCTATTGCTTTCACACATTTAACTAAATAAAGTAATATAGTAATAACTATATATGCATATTTTGTTGTAATGTATTGTTTTAAAGCAGTTCTCATAACAAAGTACTGTAAAATAAAATGAATAAAATAAATGTATTTGTGGTGCTGACTCAATCAAACACCCATAGATTGTTGAGGCTGACTGAAGTCATATTTGACTTAAAGGGATAGTTCGTTTTTGGGGGGATTTTGGCCATTTTCCTACTTACATGTGAAGGTTGAAGCAATGGGTTAACTCAGCTTAGCTTAATTGCTGGAAGTCTATGGGATCAAACAGCAAACGTAGAAGCTGCTACTTGATCTCAGACTTTCAGCAATTGACCTAAGCTAACCATTGAGCTAAGTTTCCTTCATTCTTTTAAACTTCACCCAGAGACATAAAAGAGACATCAGTTGTAAAGAAAAGTGTTTGTTAAAAATATTATTGCAAGCAGGTTTTTCAAAAGTTTAGGGGCCCTGTTGTAAATTCACAATCACTGTTCATATTTCATCTAAATAAATGTCCCTTTATTGGTTCAAATAATTCCTAAATGTGATCTTGACTTTTTAAACATGCCCTCCTATTCTAACAGGAGGGTTCAGCCAGCGTCTGCCCAATGCCAGTGCCCTGGGGAAGATCTTCACTGCTCTGCCATTGTCTGACCCTCTCTACCAAATGCTGGAGCTCAAACTGGCCATGTATGTGGATTTTCCATCCCAAATGAAGCCTGGCATACTTGTGACCTGTGCAGATGACATAGAGATTTACAGTATTGCAGAGGATGAGAGCATCAGGTTTGACAAGCCTGGCTTCACTGCTTTGGCCCATCCTTCCCCGCTCTCCATTGGAACTACCCATGGGGTGTTTGTGTTGGAGCCGCATGAAAAGTCCGGGTCCTCTGAAATGGAATACATTTCCTGCCTTCGTTTCCTGCACAAGCCAAGCATCGCTAAGATGCGAAACAGTGGTGCGGTTCGTAAGAGGCACAGGGGTTGCGTGTCTTTGACCGATGCTGAATTTGTTTATACAGACAGTACATATTACGTGGACTATGTTACCTCAATGACTCTTCTTGGTCTGCTGAAAGAGATTGGGCCCCTGGAATGTGAAATAGATGCCTACGGGGACTTTCTTCAAGCACTGGGCTCCAAAGCCACCGCAGCATACACCAATAACACTGCAAATGTGACTAAACAGGAGAACAGCCTGGTGGAGATCCGCCAGAAGATCTTCAGTTGTCTCAGAGGAACTCCCCTAAACGTTATTCTCCTCAACAACTCCAAGTTCTACCACGTTGGAACCACCACTGAATACCTTCATCACCTCACCGAGGACCCTGCGCTGAGAAGTGAGCTGGGTCTCCTCTCCTCTGCCTTCAGTCTATATCACAACGAGGCCCTTGAGGTCTCCACTGTCTGCTGTGTTATGTACAGCATTGCTGATCCTAGTTGCACCGTGGCCCCTCGGTCAGTGGTTGAGTACTGCAGACTGGAAGCAAGAGTGACTGTAGGCAGGGGCTCTATCCTCAGTGGCTGCTGGGTAAGGCCTGGCCTCTCCGTGCCCGATGGAGTCTTCATGCACTCACTCTGCGTGGACCACCAGCACAAAACCGGCTTTGTAACTGTCGTCTTTGGTATTGATGACAACCTGAAGCAGACTGTGGAAACCCCAGCGTATATGGAAGATCTGAAGCTCTTTGGGGTCAGCCTGGTAAAGTGCCTGCACCATTGGGGGTTGGGTAATGAAGTCCTGAGGTTCTCTGCTGACATGTCCAACTGCAGTTTGTGGAATGCCTGTCTGTTTCCTGTGTGCTCTGACCAACAACGCTCATTCTCTATGTCTTTAGAGATGGCGCAAGCCATTCTGGATGGTTCCACACTCACTCTACCCAAGGACACAAAACTGATATCTATGCATGATGCTTTACAGTGTAAGAACCTAAAGGAGATGTTAAAGTTCAGGAAGGGACTGTACGACGACATCATGCAGAGGAAACCTAGCAATTGATTGCCACGTTATATAATGTAAATCATGTTTACATTTTTATGTTATCGATTGAATTTCATGTGAGATTAGATTAACTGCATGAATCATTGAGGATTTTCTTCAACAAGCAGGACTGTTTTTTCAACAATAGTGTAAAGATCGGATATAGGCTTAAACCTAAGGCTATTTTTACGTACTATATTCTAGATTTCGTTCTGTGCTTTATTGTAGTGTTAAGCTTTTTCGAAACACATTCATAAATGTTTGTAATTTCTGGCTTGTCTCCTCGGTATCCAATATGATGTAGCCTTTTTTTTACATCATACCGACCAACTAGTTCATCATTTAAGTGACGCTATGCTTTCACCAATTTTTTGCTCAGGGAAAAGAGCATGAACCCCTGAAGCTGCTGCTACCGTGTGCAGCGTGCCCACAGAACCCAGTTTAGTCTACGGTGGATTTGCGGCCTCCCTGTGGACTGCAGTTTTTATCTTCTAATCTACATAGACTCAGTCATCTTTGAGTGCAGTGATGCAACACTTTGGGAATGTGAGGTAACACACAGGGGTTTTATATTATATTGTTGCTTTTATATTGCCTTTCTTCAATGAACCACGTTATTTTTTTTAATTGAGTTTGCCTTTTGAACTAGGCTGTGATCGGGCCAATACAACATTTAGCTTTGGAAAGTCGGGTACAATTGCATTATTTTCAGTCTGGCATACAGCCTCGAAGGCATATGACAGTACGCACTAATAATCACCTGCTGTTTCATAAAGATCAGTGGCTCTACTAGTACACACACACACACACACACACATTTTCATACACACACAGGCATGCTTGCATTCAAATGGAGATCAGTTGTCATGGTTGTGAGGCATTCCACTCAAAGATGTTTATTTTTAGCCCTGAGACATGTTCCCCCCTTTATCTGGCTCTATGCAATTGTGGTAGAGAGAGACAGAGAGAGAGAGAGAGAGACAGAGAGATTATATTACTGCTTTACTCTGGCTAACCAAACTATACAACACACAAAAGAAAAGTACCATCTCAATGGGAAATTATAAATCAAGACCAACTCAAACGTGTACAGGTAATGGCTTTGTGTCTTTCTGGTTGTCATCTTCAGACGTACCTTGACTGTCAACAAGATTTGCTGTGAATTGGGAATGTGTGGAGTGACTTTCATCCATTTAGACCAAGCCATTTTTAAATGTTGCACTGACTATTAATATCAGATAGGTATTCACAGGTAAACTGCAAAGCTCAGCACTTCAGAGTCAATACTCAATTCCCTTGAAAATTTTCTGAATCACTTTTATTTTACAGTGATACTGAATACATGTATTGTAATAATTAGAACTGCATATCGGTAGTAATGTAGAAATGTTATTATGCCTGACCCTGGTGATTCTGTGAAGATGAGTGGAAGAAGAAGGTGAGCGAGTCATACGCTGTGATGATGGAGAAGTTGGAGGACGACCTACGCATCAAAGAGAGCCAGCTCACTGATCTTAAACACGCCTTCAGGTGAGAATAAAAGTCTAACTCTTACATCTCTATAAAAATGGAAATCAATCTGTATCCTGTTATGTTCTATATAAAACCTATATGTCAGTATCTTTCCATATGAAAGGTTACATTGTTTCTTTGTAGTCTTATTAGCTTGCTTATGTTTCCGAGTTTTTTAAAAATTGTCACAAGCAGATGATGTTGGTTATTTTATGGCTCAGCTCCGACGAGGCTTTTCAGAATGTGAACCTGAGCTACCGAACAGAGAGCGGACTGTCCCTGTTGCATCTCTGCTGCGTATGTGGAGGTATGCAGGGCTACTAGCCATCTATTTATAACCCCTCATCAAAACATTACACTGGGTCAGAGGAGTAGGTTGGATTAGATTAGACTGATTTCTTTGTACGGACATACAATCCTTACAAACCATACAATAAGATATATGAACTGGTAAGAGCAAGACCATTATATTATGTAGAGCTCAGTTGTGATTGTGCCAAGTCGTCACCTATCCTGTTCGAACTGAGTTGAACATCTATTGACTATAGTATAATAAATAATGGATGAAGTGTATAGATTCCTTCTAGTTTGGAGACTCTGAACCTCCTGCTGGAAGGCAGCAGCACCAGCTGTGAATGCAGGGGGTGGGAGCTATTTTTAACAACGCTTCTGCTTTCCTGTTCACAGAGATGTGAAAGATGTCAAAGATTTTTTTTTATGACATACCAACCCCCATTCCTGTAATTTCAACAAATTTTGGCATCTTGCTTTTCCCCTTCCCTATGGGTTACTATACTATGATGTGATATTACCGCGCTGTATGTTGTTATGCCATGTCCGATACTGCTCCAGTACAGCACAACCTTTCTTTTTGACAAGGGAACAAGTCTCACATTCGGAGCCTGATGCTGAAAGGCCTGCGTCCATCTAGACTGACCAGAAATGGATTCACTGCTCTCCATCTGGCAGCCTATAAGGTGAAGTGAATAGAGCGATAAGACACAGAGTTCAAGGACCTCCAAAACATATGACATTTTTCTTTATATTTATCTATCTGTTGCTTGTGAGCTTTGTCTTCTGGTGAAGACCTTCCTAGCTTTAACCACATGGTGGAGTGATAGCTTCAATGTTTTCAGTTGGACAAGTGAACACAAGCACCCTCTAGTGGATAGAAAATATCACATATTTCACCTTTAACCCTGATGCTTTGGCGGTGAAGATGAGTGTGAGTTGTACTCTGTTCTCGTATGGTTTCAATCTGAAGACTAGCGTTCAACCTCAGTTCTGCGTAAGTATATCGGTTTTGTTGCTACGCTCCAGGACAATGCTGAGCTGGTGACCGCGCTGCTCCACGGAGGGTCAGATGTCCAACAGGTGGGCTACGGCGCACTCACCGCCCTGCACATCGCCACGGTGGCCGGGCACCATGAGGTGAGAACAAATCCTGGTGTTGTTTTCCATTACATGCATGTGATTGCAATTATCAACAGCCATAGACCCCTGAATGCTTGGTGCATCGATGATTTGTTTTTGGGTTTTTTTTTCATCCAGGCAGTGGATATACTCCTACAGCACGGAGCTTATGTCAACGTCCAGGATGCTGTGTTCTTCACCGCGCTGCACATTGCTGCTTATTATGGCCATGAGCAGGTTATCAGTAGCACTAATCACCCGTATTCAGCAATGCAGTGTGTGAATGAACAACTTCGATGGACATTAGAATTTGCAGAAATGATTCATTCGGATACATTCCCTAGAATCCGTGTAGGTTTGTTGTTATTGTCTGTTCGTCGTCCCTCTAGCCTGTCCTCTCCCTCCCAGGTGGCGAAGCTGCTGCTGAAGTTTGGGGCGGACGTGAATGTGAGCGGCGAGGTGGGAGACAGGCCGCTGCACCTGGCTGCTGCCAAGGGCTTCCTCAACGTCGTCAAAATGTTGATGGGGGACGGGAGCAAGACCGACGGTGAGACCGTATTCTAGATCTGTATTTTATCGACTAATCAAATGAATGAATTTGAACAGTATACACAAAATAAAGAAATGGACGTCAACTGCAGGCTACTTATCCATGGCTTTAAAACAGTCTTTGCTTTTGGCTTGTCTTTTTATGTGGGGTCTCCTGGGTACAGTTTAACGCATTAAATGCTTATACGCACTAACCCCGCTGTTTACCTTCTTCCACGCTTCAGTAAACCTAATTGCAACGATCAACCTTTAAGTGGGATTTATAAATGAAGTGACAGCGGTGTTGTAGTTGGAGATGAGCGTTGAGGAAGTAATAATAATAATAATAATAATAATCCATTTTATTTATATAGCGCTTTTCAATGACCCAAAGACGCTTACAATCCCGAGATACACACATAGAACACACAGTGAGGGAATCTGAGTCTTGTGACCCAGATTTGAGTATCGGCATCTGGCTTTTCTTCTCCGCTCACCAGTGAACGCGCAGGACAACGAGGACCACGTACCTCTTCACTTCTGTGCGCGCTTTGGTCACCACGACGTCGTGCGCTTCCTGCTGCAGGGCAACTTTGACGCACAGCCTCACTCAGTCAACATCTATGGGGACACGCCGCTACACCTGTAAATATTTCACATTATCCGTAGGCTTAGTCCTTCTGAGATCTTGGAAGATGATATTAAGTTGACTGAGCCCAGTACACTGAATGCTGTGTTTATTCAGGGCCTGCTATAATGGCAAATTTGAGGCGGCGAAGGAGATTATTCAGCTTTCTGGCACAGAGAGTCTGTCAAAGGAGAACATATTCAGCGAAACTGCATTTCACAGGTATTGTCTATCACACTTTAGTTTTATTTATATTGGGAATGTTACAAATACAACACTGGTAAGATGTTGCAAAGTTAAAAAGCAAAACACAAGTTACATTTAAGTTTCCCTGACTAAGTTTAAAACATGTTTTCTTCATGTTTAACTCATGGGAATCTCTTCTTATTCTGTACTAGCTCTAAGGTTATATGAATATCTGTTTCACAGTGCCTGCACCTATGGTAAAAACCTGGAGATGGTTAAGTTCTTGTTGAGCCAGAATGCAATGAGCATCAACCATCAAGGTAGAGATGGACACACAGGTACGTCTTTCCGTACTTCAAATACTAAAGAATTCTAACTCATCTATTAACTTGTACAAAATTGGTCATTACTGGATCAGTTTGGATATTTTGTGGTGAACTCATACCAACCATGAACTTTGACCCTGACAACTCTGTGAAGCTCTGCACAGTGCCTGTTTCCATGGCCACATCCGTTTGGTACAGTTCCTGCTGGACAGCGGGGCAGACATGAACTTGGTTGCCTGTGACCCCAGCAGGTCCAGTGGTGAGAAGGATGAGCAGACCTGCCTGATGTGGGCCTATGAGAAAGGTCTGTTAAAGGATGATTCCCACCACGTCCGACCTGGACCTCATTTTCCTATCTTTTCAGATCATATGGATCAGCTCTTACCAAAATTTCATCAATTGCTTCGTTATAGCGTACTTACGGTCTGAGTTGGCTTGGATCACTAGTCTCCAATACTGTCTTTTGGGGCAATCCACAACTCCAGAAACCGATCCCAAAATCACCCAAAACATGTCCTTTTTAAAACGTTATGCTCATCCTGCAATGACATAAATACTGTAAATACATGTAATGTACATGTGAAGTGTTTTGATGATAGCTTGGTTGTTTGACACTAACTTCCTTGTTTTGGTAACTTCCTTGTTTGCTATTGGCTAGCTGCTGGTATTCGTGTGCAGCTTTGTTGTGACAAAGGTTTACACCGATTTCTAAGGGCTGTTATGACTGAATATTTGCCAGATTTGGAGGATGAGCGTAACTGTTTTAACGTTATAACTGTTTTAGAGTTGCGGATTGCTCCAAAAGACTATAATGGAGACAAACAATACTGTACCACTAAAACAAAAAAAATGAAATTTTGGTATAGGAAAAGTTAGGGAAATGAGGTCCAGGTTGAAAATGGCCAGAACTTTAATACGACGGACAGGCACACTCACCTGTCAGGGAAGATTGTGTGAAAACCCTTGTGACCACGTTGTGTTTGATATCTCAGGTCACGACGCCATTGTCACCTTACTGAAACACTACAAACGCCCCGACGACTCCCCCTGTAATGAGTACTCCCAGCCAGGAGGGGGTGAGTCATCCCGTAGAAGTTATTACCAGGATTAAAAGCACCTTTCTTTTTAATTAATCAGTCCGCATATGTTGACTTCCTTTCAGACGGCTCCTACGTTTCTGTGCCGTCTCCCCTGGGAAAGATCAAAAGCATGACTAAAGGTAGTGAGGTGTAAGGCATGTTTCATGTACTTCATATCACTGTCAAGCTGACACGTCACACTCTCTTGCCGGTGCTAATGGAAGGGACCTAGCTAGTTTTGCATGCACTCTGTTGTCCTTCACAATGAAACGGGACGGGGCTGGAGTGAAGCGGACTGGAGTGTGGACGTGTCTCTGTGTCTGTGACACGTTAAAATTGATTGTTTGCTTTTGATGTTCTGCGCGGCCTTGGTGCCGTGTTTTCGTTAACGTTGAGTCGTAATGCTTAACGCCGCAGTAAAGATTGTTCTTTGACCTGATAAACTCACTTCTAAACTTCTAAAATATTATCCTCTCTTTTGTCAGAGAAAGCAGATGTTCTTCTGCTCAGGGCCAGCCTCCCATCCCAGTTCCACCTGCAGCTTTCTGAGCTGGAGTTCAATGAGATTATCGGATCAGGTAACGACATCCAGATGTTCTGTTTTTTGTTTTTTTTTACCCGGCTAACATGCTTCCTTTGAAGATAACATTGTTGAAAACATCAAATCTGCTTCACACTCAGGCTCCTTTGGTAAAGTCTACAGAGGCAAGTGCCGGAACAAAATTGTCGCAATCAAACGGTAATCGCAGCTTGGCCTCAGCCGAAGCTACCCCACATTTCACCCCAAATTTCGCGATTAGCCCTCATTTTAAACTCTCCTCTCCAGCTATCGAGCCAACACCTACTGCTCCAAGTCGGACGTGGATATGTTCTGCAGAGAGGTCTCCATCCTCTGCCGACTCAACCACCCCTGCGTCATCCAGTTCATGGGGGCGTGTCTGGATGACCCCAGCCAGTTTGCCATTGTCACCCAGTATGTCTCTGGAGGCTCTCTCTTTTCCCTGCTGCACGAGCAGAAGAGGTGTGGAAACGCACCTTACTTTACTATTTTACACACCGGAACCTGTATTTAGTTCTACTGTAGTACCTTAGAAAAGGTTTCTGAGGCTAGATTGTCCATAGTGACCATAGATACACACACGCCGTCCAGGTACTTGCAAGGTACAACTAATTGCTAATGATGATAGCTGTCTCTCTTTAGGCCTGTTAGCATTACAGTTAGCAGTTCAGCTATCAGTTAACTATCACTTACAGTTATCAACTCTTACTCTTAACTGTGGAGAGAGTCAAGTATGTAAAAGTCAGTCAGTGTTTAGTCCTGTCCACTTAGCCCTGAGTGTATTTCTATAGTACAGATAATATTATAATATCACCAGTTGCGGTTATGTTAGACGAGTATTGCTATTATTGGATGGTTAATGAATACATGCGAAGGTTAACATCAATGGGTACTATTCAGTTACTAACTAACCTTGTTTGTTTGTCTTTTGTTCGTCTTGAGCGTGAAGCACTCTTGTTACTTTATTTTAGAAGAGATCTATACAAACAAATTAATTATCGCAGTTATTGTTGTGTCGAAATTGACCTGAGAGTGAGCAATCAACCTCAAGGAGTTACTCAGTGTTTCACAGGGCACACGTTTACACGACATAGCGACATTCTTCAGGTCTCGTCATCCTCCTCCTCCACAACAAGCTTCTTCTCTTTGCTGGGCTTATCATTGACGCAGATGAAGTGTTCCTCTAACTCTGCGCCCAGGTGCTTTCTTGATAGACCGCGCTATTGATCTGTGTAAAGTGCTGTGGTTGATTGGCAGGGAACATTGATCTGGCGGCTAAGTTGTTGCTATTTTAATGATGTGTCAATGGACAGACTCATCGACCTGCAGTCCAAGCTCATCATCGCCATTGACGTGGCCAAGGGCATGGAGTACCTGCACAACCTTACCCAGCCCATTATCCACAGGGACCTCAACAGGTAGCTGTCGCAGTGATGGGCTATGTGGGGGGGGATAATGTTGTTGATCTGAAATGGCTGCTATCTCACCAATGATACATGTGTTCCTTCCAGTCACAATATTCTGCTCTATGAAGACGGACACGCCGTCGTGGCTGATTTTGGAGGTACAGGAAACTCACAGTATCGCACTGTTTCTCTGACATACAGCGGAAAGTATGATACAATGACCCTGTGTTGTTTAAGAAAGCAAGAAGAGAAAACCTTTTTTTACCTTTTCTGCATGATTTTATTTCTTTACCTACCGCTTCTCTATTACTCATGATTACTCCCGTCTCACAGGAATATTTGGTTATATTATTTCATTTTTAATATTAATGTGTCATTTAACTGTTGCACGCATTTGTAGGTCAGTCCCGATAAGAGCCTCGTTGAATTGCCTAAGATTGAAATGAATGTAAATCGCCGTGTTGTCAAACGTCCGTTTCTCTCCGTGCAGAATCCAGGTTTCTGCGGTCTGTAGATGAGGACAACATGACGAAGCAGCCAGGGGTTAGTCCTAGTCCGTTTGCTTTTGAGTTGATTTATTTCACGCTAAGTAAAGTTCTTCCGGGTATCAAAATAAGAGCACAGACTGTTGTGGGGGGTTGTGTGTAGTTCGGTGGGCAGAGGTACCAGGCTCAGGCAGTGTTAGTGCCGCCCGTGTTAAAAATCTACGCACTACTGGATTTGTATGTTGCTTGGGATAAACACATCCAACAAATGATATATATACTATATTATTTCACGGGTCCTCTAGCCAGCGCTCCTGCTAGGGCCCCTGCCATAAATTACCCTCCGGAAAAGAATTTGCCCTCAGTGTCAGTTTGCTGACTCATCAGCACCCAGAGTGCTTGGCCTGCAAACTAGTGTTAAGTGTGTTATGTCCCTTGGGTACAGCCTGTTCTAAGGAACCAGTTGTCCTTGCAGGGGCACAGTGTTTTTACATCAGTAATTGGGCTTTGTGTGCGTGTGTGTGTGTGCGTGTGCGTGTGTGTGTGCGGTCTTGATGCTTGATAGTAAGGGAAATTATATGATTTATTGACTTATTTAAACCCTGTCTGCAAACCATATTACCTTACGGGACAATAGAGAATTGAATTGGAATAGTGTGTGTGTGTGTGTCTGTGTGTGTAAAATGGATTTTTGCACTGTATTGATGCTCCTTAGTAATAAAGAAACTTTTAAGCCTTCCCCTGCTAACTTAACTTTCTATGGTTCAAGAAAGATTTGGACTTATCTGAAATAAATTAAGTGCATGCATGTGTGTGTGTGTGTGTGTGGGTGTGTAGAACCTGCGCTGGATGGCTCCTGAGGTCTTCACCCAGTGTACACGCTACTCAGTCAAGGCAGACATGTTCAGCTACGCTCTCTGTCTGTGGGAGCTGCTGACTGGAGAGATCCCCTTTGCTCATTTGAAACCAGGTGATTTGTTTTTGAAGACTTCAATGATAACAGACAACTGTGTTCATCAAGTACACACAAAATACTGCCAGCCAGTCTCCCATGTAGGAGTAACTGTTTCCTGTGGAGTTTTTGTCGATGGGGAGGGTGTCATTTTGGTGGTGAGACTCAGGGTAAGCTCCTGGGCCCACTTAGGATCTGTTCCACTAGGTGTTGCAGTTTAGGAAAGGCTCTTATTTGGAAGTTTGTACTTTGTGTTGTAATTGCTTTTGTAGTTTTTTAGGTGGGCTAAGCTATACAAACAAATTTATTCACTTTCACTATTTTTCATTGTTTTTTATGTTTTTCGAGGCCAATTATCAGCTGTGGGGGGGCAGTGCAGCTAGATGAATGCAAAGGAAACATTAAATAATAGAGTTAACTAATCACATTTTATTTCCATTGGTCTTGATATGATTTCTAATGTTTTTAATGAAAAGAGATAATTTGTCTCTCTCCTCAGCGGCTGCAGCAGCAGACATGGCCTACCACCACATCCGGCCTCCTATTGGCTACTCCATCCCCAAACCCATCTCTGCTCTTCTGATGAGGGGCTGGAACGCCTGCCCAGAGGTAAGTCACCTGCATAGCTCTAATTTCAACACTTTCCATACTGTCTGGGGCGACGGTGGTTCAGGAAGGTAGAACAGGTTGTCCAGTAATCGGAGGATTCCTGGTTCGATCCCTCCCGATAACATGTCAAAGTGTCCTTGAGCAAGACTAGCTGCTCTCGATGAGCAGGTTGGTGTCTTTGCACGGCTGTCTAAATTGTAAAGCACTTTGAGTAGTTGGTAGACATTTTCCATGACTAGTTCCATGAGATTTCAATGACAAATTTAAGGTTTTCAGTGACATTTTCTTGTGACCGACACAAAATTGGACTTTCATAACGGTTGCTGCAGTGCAAATGCACATTACATTGGAATCACAAATTTCCATGACACAGAGCTGATTCATCAATTTCTATGACTTTCCATCAGACCATAATTTCAATGATTTTCCATGATTTTCCATGATTTTCCATGCCACATGGGAACCCTGAGACTAGACGCCATATAAATGCAGTCCATTTCCCATTCATATGGGCCCAGATTATCATTGCTCCAATCATATGTAGTTCTTCTTGGCACACATGAACATCAGTACATATACGGTATACAATATATTTTACATATTTAACATGCACAGTACTTGCAGTATACAGTGTATGCTCGCTCTACGCACAGCACCGAGTGAAAGATGATCCCGCCACTTAAAAACATCCCTCATCGTTAGCTCTTTAGACATGTTGAGGCTATGGGAGCCAAGTGAGTGAATGCTGAGTCAGTTGCCAACGTCAGCATTTGCAGCAATTATGAATGGCACAAGCACATCCCCAGATGCTACATTATTGCGTGGCTCTTCACATCGAGGACCCGTGCGGTCCTCCCTCGGCGCTGCGCTGTGATGTCTATAATGGCCTCGGCATGTGTTATTTGGCCTCATTATGCACATCATTAGACGGACCAGGCTTGTTGGCACGTTTCCCCCCCCCACCCGTTTTCCCATGATGCAGCTGGACTTGCTGTTTGCCAGGTGGGGTTGCCAGCCAACCGCCGTCCGTGCAGATCAACAACGCGCTTCCCTTGGCGTCCCGATGTGAAACTGTGTCAGGACCTGGTGTTTTCAATAAGAGTCCGATTATAACAGGATGTCATGACGATTCACCGCATGTACCCTCATATCTCATGACCTTTGTTGCACCATGTTTACAAGGTTTGTACAGAACACTTTAATGGTTAAACCCCTTGAGACTGCAAATGAATATTGCAATGTAAGCAGGGTTAATTAGTTTAAAGTTTTTCATGAATGAAGAAGGCTTATTTTCTCAGTGATGCCCATGTGAAGGAATATATATATATATATGGCGATGGGGAGAGTCACATTTTGTTATTTTTTATGTTATGCTTTGTTATGTTCCTGGTATGGGTTTAATTTATTGAAAGCAGTATCGAGACAGAGCTTGGCCACCGTCTGCGGATGTGATGTATAATTGAACAGCTCTAGGGTGGCAGTGTTTGTTCTCTTACAGTGAGAGAGGAGATCTAAGGCCTGCTTTTGAAGCAGAGTTCACCTTTGCTTCGTGTGTGGGTGGACTAAAATGAACAGTACATAGAGTGGAAACAGGTGTGTGTGTGTATGTGTGTGTGTGTGTGTGTGTGTGTGTGTGTGTATATTTGTGTGTGTATGTGTGTATATGTGTGTGTGTGTGTATGTGTGTGTATGTGTGTGTGTGTGTGTGTGTGTGTGTATATGTGTGTGTGTGTATGTGTGTGTGTGTGTGTATATGTGTGTGTATGTGTTTGTGTGTGTATGTGTGTGTGTGTGTGTGTATATGTGTGTGTGTGTTTATATGTGTGTGTGTGTATATGTGTGTGTGTATGTGTGTATGT
>OMKK01032578.1:31694-44194 GCA_900302305.1 Polymixia japonica | reverse complement strand
GCTCTTTTGAGATTTATTTATTTATTTTTCTTCAGTTTTTCCATTATAATCCATTCATGATGTTTATTTCCATATAAACATCGTGCGTTTCTAGGCGGAGTTGAAACATCTAGGTTGTTGGTTGAAAATGAAACTAACTCAGACAGAGTAACACTGAGACAATAAGGTGACATAGTGTGTCCTCAAAATTATCATATGAGACGTAAAGGAAGAGACATTAGAGTAAAAACGAAAATGTAGACAGGTTTGTTTAAAAGAAAAGAAGACTGGACAATAGTCTGGAGGTATGGGGGTGTAAGGCTGGAACAATAATTTCTTTGTAAAGATTTAAGATACTATTGATCACTCAGCTGTCAATTGATAGGCTATTAATTATTACTTATTTACAAGGTTGAAACAAAGTTAAATCCTTTGACTTTTAATTCCTGTTAATTGTGGTCTTGTAAAGCCTTTGAGACTGTAATGTAATTAAGAGCTTTATAAATAAAATTGACTTGGCTTTTAATTTGACAATATTGAACATTTGATGAGATCGTTTATGACAGGATTGCTGATATTACTTTTTTCAGTTTGTGTCGACATCAACAACTGAATGTTTAAAGTAAATATTTTAAGATCTTACTTGGAGATGCAGCATGACAAAAGAGAAGCAACAAAATAACCTCCTTCATCTTGTTTCGGTCAACAAGTGTAAGAAAACTAAACAAAATGTTTGCTGATTAAGATTTTAGCTGCTTCCTGATGATCGTCTCCTGATGAATAAATTAATAAATGATAAATGAAGGGTGAAGGTTTGGCAGTCAAATTGAACATATTAGACCAGGCATGTCCAAAGTCCGGCCCGGGGGCCAATCACGGCCCGCGGTCAGATTTTATACGGCCTGATTTTATACGCAGCTTGGGTTTTATAATGTATTATGTATGGCCCTCTAGGACTGTCAAACAGAATAAATAAATCATAAAAGGTTCAAAATGCAATTTGTCCTTTCACACTGTAATCTTTTAAAAAAAATCAACAAAGACAATTTTCAAAAAAGTAATTGTCGTAGATTGACCCTCCTGGTGTACTCTTTCTACCACAGTTGGGTTTGAATGAGTAGGCCCTACATACAGGAAGCTATTGAATTTTCTATAATATAATCTTTAAAAAAAAATCAATTTTCAAAAACGTAATTGCCGTAGATTGACCCTCTTGGTGAACTCTTTTTAACACACTAGGTTTTGAATGAGTTAGACATATACTGTATATGGGAAGCTATTGATGTTTTTGTAATACAAAAACTACACTTTTAAGACGGTCCCTTACATTCCCTTGAACGTCCAATATCCAAATTAAAACCAACTTTACACCAGTGGGCGACTGAGAGAGACAGAGAGAGAGGCCACGGGCAGTTTCTCTCTGTATAGATAAATGTTGTCGAGCTGGGTTCTGCACACAAAAATTCATGCAAAGGTGACTCTTCTATCACCTTTTTCAAATGTTTGCTCTACATGAAGCGTTTTAGTCTTGGAACCATATACATGTACAGTGGGGTCCCAAAGTCTGAGCCCACTACCAAGATCTGTTTGTTTTCATCATTCATTAAAAATGAACACATAATTTGATATATCTGAAGCAAGATTACATATTTCTTTAATAACACAAGTCAAAACAGTCTGCTTTATTAACAAAGTAAAAAATTCTCCATATTTGGTATGTCCACCTTTTGCCTTAATTACAGCTTATATTCTGCCTGGCCTTGTTTCGCCTTTCCCTTTTCAAATGTCCCCATAGATGTTCAATGGGGTTAAGGTCTGGTGACTGTGGAGGCAAAGGCATACAGGTCAACACTCCTTGATTTTACCTGGACTTAAAATAGTCCTGGCAAAGCTTTGATGTGTGTCCTGTGATGATGTAATCTTGCTTCAGCTATATCAACTGTGTACATATTTCGTGTTAGTTTTTAATGAATGATGAAAACAAACAAATATCGGTAGTGGGCTCAGAATTTGGACCCCATTTCATCAATATGTAATTTATCAATCAGTATGCCTGTATCAACTCAAGTGCAGACGTTCACGTTTTAAGATCGGGGACCAGAGTCACATGACTCGCTCGCACTCGCCTCCTGTTATTGTATCGTCGCGGCTAGTAAATGACGCACTGAGGTTCAGTGTGTGAAGATGGCTCCATTTCCAGACGAAGTGGATGTTTTTACTGGCCCACACTGGCGTATGAAACAGTTGGTGGGCCTTTACTGCGATAAGGTCTGTATGAGTAAATAATATTTATCAAGGTAGAGTTTTACAGGGGATTCATTTTCTAATGGTGCCAGTTCAACTGACGCGCTAACGCGAGTTGGACTATTGGGGAGCTAACTTAGCTAGCTAGTGTGCACAGCACTAAGCTCTGACTTAGCCCAACCTAGCAGATGGAATATTGATTGTTTTTGTATCAAATCCTTTACCGCCAGTTAGCGAACGTTGCGTAGTTAGATATAGCAGCATTTGACTTAAGTCTTAGATTGGACGACCAAGTGACGTATGATAGCGGATTATTGCTCCGGCTCTCCAACGTTAACCCACTCTCTAGCCAACTAGCTAGCTAACGCTTGATAACGTTAACCGTTAGCTAGCTGGCGTTAGCTTAACTTGCTAACTTAGCTTATTATGCAACGTGCCGTGAGCGTCACATCGCGTTCCCTAAGCTTTTACCATCAAAATGTGCCACTTATAGGAAAACGTTAGAAAGGCTGACAAAAGTTCACTAGTTAAGCTAAGGTTATAGTTTACTTTGACGACGCATAAAGACGGAGCCAACGTAACCTACTAGGCTAGTCCTAATTGTAACGTTAGCCTTCTGAATCAGCTCGGAGAAACTTGCCACACCACCGACCCTGTTCGGGAAGGGAGGAACTGGCAATTGTAGTGACTCAAAGAATGGCATAATGATTTGGGTCTGTTGCTGTTCCTAGATACTATGAATTGGGGGCCGAAGCATAACATGCGCCTATTCGTGAGTGTCGATAACACATGTATTTCGTACAACTGTTGTTTTCTCTTTTCCACAGCTGTCAAAAACCAACTTCTCCAACAACAGTGATTTCCGCTCATTTCTTCAGTCACTGTGTGCCACTTTTAAGGAGTTCAAGATGCATGAACAAATTGAGAATGAATACATTATCGGCCTGTTGCAGCAACGCAGCTGCACTGTCTACAACGTGCACTCTGACAACAAACTCTCAGAGATGCTATCCCTCTTTGAGAAGGGTTTGCACAATGTTAAGGTGAATATGCAACGTTGTTTTTTTTTTTTTAGAGCCATAGACATGTTGTGGACCTTAATGTATTGTCTCATTTGTGTCATTCTGACTCAGCACAGAAATAGTAGGCTCTTCCTATGGGTAAATCATGCACTGGTGGCGTAACGCTATGTTATTATGATAACTATTGGGTTAGCCGTGTAAAAATCACAATACCTGTCATGACTGTGAGGCTGTAAATTGCAGTGTCAACAAATATGGTTGCCACATAGACAGGTTTAGCCAACAGTCAACAAAAACAACATGTACTAGTATCTTATCAATTAGTGCAGGCATTTTTTCTTAAGTTGATGACACTGTTTTTTGACATGGAGAAATAACACAGAAACATTGTCTGTGTTAATAATGCTTCATTAAAATATTACAATTATTTTAAATGTATTAATATTTTCTAAAGCCCTCTTTGCAACATGGAGCAACGTACATTCAACATACATTCATAGAGAGCAGGGAAACAATTAAGCTTGATCAAGTTACACCGACATGTAATCTAGAAAGAAGGCCAAGACACAGCTGATTAAATGTTGCACTGTGCTCAGTTAATACTGTAATTGCTTCAGATGTACTTTACACTTAAAATTTCTCAGGTTAAACTGAAGATTTCCCAGCAGGGTTTCTACTGAGTTTAGAGGTGGGCAAGAGCAGGGATTATTTTGTAGACTTTTTCATCTTTACACAGGAACTCAAGCAGCATCAGATGTGCCAGTTTCCTGCTTTTTGATGATGGGAAGATGGGAAATGACATTGCAACTTCTGATTGTAGAATAATATGCCACATAATTTTGATTCTCTAAGTTGGGGTAGGGTTAATATTTTACATTTTCTGGACCTCTGTTCTGTTTGTCTTCCTCTGACAAGAAAGAAGACATTTGGGGAAAGAAGTGGGCTGCAATGTTGACCCATTTGAGTCACATTTGTATAATAGAGGCAGAATTGTTTTTGTGATCTGCTTAACAGTAAAAGACAAGAGTTATTGTTGTTTCTCTAGACACGGGCAAAGCAAATACGGTCTGTCCAGAATGGTGCAATTGTGTAAATGTTAACTTCCGCTCTGTCCCAATCACAGTTTGTAAAAACAGAAAGGAAAATTCCATTGCCTGGGATAGGCCCTCAGATGTGGAAATCCTGCACTCTGTCTTTAGGACAACTAATGTTTAATTTCTGCTCAGATAAACATGACTGTGTTTAGATCTTTTTTAAGGAATAGCTGGTGGACCTTGATTTTAATCTGTTCAGCTGCCAAACTGGCAGTTAACAAGACTAAGTCAAAACCTAGTATATGGCTGGACCGTGTATGGTCAGTGTGCGAAATTGTGGCCAAAAGCCTTGTCGCTAGAGGCCTTTTCATTTGAAACGGATACATCGGCCAATGGGGAAACCCCAACACTCGGCCGACCAATGGTGTAACTTCATTGTCAGTGAGTGAGTTAGTAACGGACAGACATTCACGTTTATAGGGCTGGTCCCGCTGTTGTAGTCCAGCCAAAAATATTAGGTAAATTGAAAATGTTTTACATTATTTTATTATTTATTTAATGATTAGATTTTGCCATATATTTTAATTTGTTGGCTAAAAGAAGTAATTGTGTCATAGCTTTGTAGCACTGAAGTTGTATGAGAGGACTGAATTGGCAGAAGGTTCCAAGTGATGGTTTGCTGTTGTTATGTTTGTAATGCATTACATAACTTAAATAAATATGCTCTTGTGTTTCTAGAGTGAATATGAGCAACTTAACTATGCCCAGCAGCTGAAGGAGAGACTGGACGCTTTCACACAGGACTTTCTGCCCCACATGAAGGAAGAGGAAGAGGTATGAAACATTCAAATGTTTGTTTTTTTAATAATTATCTTTTAGATTAATAAGTATTTTTCAATTTTCAATTCAGTTACAAATTTATTTTGTAACTGAATTCCTGGGAAAAATGTCTTTGTAGTCCAATGTAATGCAGCGTTAGCATTTGTTCTAAACTGAGATGTATTACAGGTGTTTCAGCCCATGCTGATGCAATACTTTACCTATGAGGAGCTCAAGGACATCAAGAAACAGGTGATGGCACAGCACTGTAGCCAACAGCAATGGGACTGTGCAGCTGAGGTGCTGAAGGGACTCAGTTTGTGGAGCCAGGCAGAGGAGCTGCAGAAAGCCTTCAAATATGCTGATCATGAGAAGACAGATGATGGTTAGTCAAAGATTTTGAATCCTTTCTTGGGCCTACAAACTGGAGTGGTGATCCATTAGTATTTCCTCAGATGGACAGCTATGTCCAACATGGTTGCTTTTTAAAACACACACCACTAGGTGGCAGCCCAAAGGTTCGGGATGCATGACAAAAGGTCACTGGTTCAAATGAAAAAGCTCTCCCCCTACTCAAATACTGTTGTGCCTATTAGCAAGCAGTGCCTATTAGCAAGCAACTTCCCTGACCCCTGACTGCTCCAGTGGAGCTACTCACTCACAGTGTAATTGTGGTTATACTTAGTAGCTCCCAGGTATTTTAATTAAATGTGTGAAGCAGGGTGTTACTTAAAAAAAGCATGTGTGTTGAGCATATATTTCCTGGGTCTCGCGTCCAACTTGCAATCTTTATAAGAGAGTTGTCACAGCGGATGTAGCTAGCGGCTCAGGAAATGCATTGACTAATTGTCTCATGACTAAATATTTCAGAGGGTGTTTCTACAAAGCAGAAATTCTACAAACCCGTCGATAGTGATTTTTCAGGGGTACATTTCAAATTTGGCTATTTTGTTTTTTGTTGTTCCATAGAACTGGAGCAGAACAGGTCTTCCTCAACCCACATCTCCCAGCTCCCTACAGAGATCATGCTGAGGCTCTTCCGCTACTTGGGTCCTGAAGATTTGTGTCGCTGTAGCCAAGTATGCAGCTCCTGGTCAGAGCTGGCCAAGACTGGCTCTCTGTGGAGGCACCTCTACCCTGTACGCTGGGCCAGAGGTAGGCTGCATATTGTACTTGTTGGTAATCCTGCCATGGAATATATTGTTCTTTGACAAAGTCTTCCCAGGGAATCAGAATCATTTATTTGTCACCCCTAAAAAAAATACTGAATTTATGTCTGTTTTTGTGTGTCTGTGTGCGTGCAATGTAGGGGACTACTATAGCGGTCCTCCTGGTGATCTTGACCAGGAACCTGATGAGGACTGGGTGAAGAGTCGGCAGGATGAAGGTCGGGCCTATCAGGATTGGGATGAGGACGCTGACGTGGATGAGTCTGGTGAGTTTTGCACTTTCTTTAAATAGCGTTTATCTAAATGTATCTGTCTGAGATATATATAAAAAAGGAAATTGACTAGAAAAAAAAAACAGTAGTTAAGAAGACAAAATAAAGAAAAGCCTAGAAACAACACAAATTAGAAGTGGACCAAATCAAAAACATTACATTAAAACAAGTCTATGATGGTGTTATAGAAGCAATCCTACAAATGATAGTTATTTAGCCTAAACACAAAGGTGCCATCATCTTCAAGCCCATACTGCAGTCCGGTCCAAGGATCTCAACCTTCAGCTCAAAGAGGTCTGCGATGTAGCAAGGAGACCAGACCTAGCTGTTTAAAAATGATCATTAAAAACTTAGAACACTAGTTAATGACTTTATCCTTACTTTTGTTTGTGTCTAGATGTATCTGGGCATATGGAGGGCTCCCTGGCAATTAGCGCTGCTCAGAGGGAGAAGAAGCTCCTGAATGGGTTGATCCAGAACCTTCTGCCAGCTGTGGGTCCTTCTGTCAAGTCCATTGTTCTGGCATACAGTTCTACAGTCTCCAGTAAGATGGTATGTAATGCCAAACTTCTCAGTTTTGGTCACGCAATCAATTTAATCACACAACGGTGGCTAAATGATGATCGTCTTTGACAGAATTGATACAACCTTGCTAAGGTTTGCCGACTGTATTTTTGTCATCTTCCAGGTGCGTCAGATCCTCTTTCTTTGCCCTAATATCTCTCACCTGGACTTGACCCAGACAGATGTTACAGACGTCGCATTTGACAGGTAACTATCACACCTCAATCAGCAGAGTCTCTTTTTCTCGTTTAATTTTCTCAAAGCTGTTACTGTGTAATGTAATAGAACTTAAAAGCACAATCCGTGGTTAGTTTGAATGGTCACGTCGCCCCGCTTCTGTTTGCTTTCTAAACTGTGATGTTAGGGTTAGTCAAAGATGGCTGATGCTGACTGAGGCAAACCAAAACAACAGCATTGTTGTAATTCCTTGCTTAGCCACAACAGGGCAGCACTTAAAATCCATTCATGGATTGTGCCTTTTAATATGAATTGGCTACATTTGAAATGTAGTAATTTATCTAATCTAATCAGTATGTGCTTGTCTACCCCTCTCTTGCAGTTGGTCATCTATGGGAGCTTGTCTCTATTTGAAACACCTTGATTTGTCGGGATGTGAGAAGATCACTGACCACACCCTGAAGAAACTGTCTATTGGGCTAGGCGTCCTGGCACCTCCTACGTCTTTTGAGAAACGCTCAGACAGACGAGCCAAGCTCCTCAAAAGTCCCCCGATACCCATCACTCTGCTGGATGAGCGGAACCTACGTCCGATGGGGCGGAAGCGGCAGGCCATCATTTTCAAGCAGATGATGGGCCGCCGGGACGCCATCTGCTCCCCGACCGAGGTGTGGGTCCTGGACCCCTCGGACCTCGCCGATATCGAGGACGCGGCAGAGTGGAACCGCCGCGGCGGGGTGTCTATTGCTGAAAGGAAGAGCTTTGTGGAGACGCAGCTCGGGGGAGGCTCGTGCTGCTGCAGGAGGAGCAGGAGGCGTGGGCACAGGACTGGCTTTCACTCCTCCTATTTGCATCAGCAGTATTCCATGTCTAGGGAGTCGCTATGCGGTCACTCCACCTGCTGCACTAGTGACACGGCCCTCAGGACTTTTACTGGGCCACAGTGCGAGTCAGGCAACACCAGGGGCAGCGCTGCAGAGTTTCGGACTAAACGCTCCTTTGGGGGCCCGCAGTGTCTGGAGAGCAGAAACAGGACTGACCAGTCAGAGGCTAAACGCTCACTGAGATTTCTCAGTCTCTCTGGATGCTATCAAGTCACTGATTTGGGCTTGAGGTAAAGATAATTGCACACTCTGTTTCAAACATATCAAGAGGATGTTCCTGTTGTTTTTTTTGGTAACAATTACTCATAGTAGGTACATTAACATGCACACCCAATTCTCTGGCTAATGTGAATAATCAGATTAAGGCAATGAAGTGTTTTACGTGGGTTGAAGCAATGAGGCTTTTTTCATGAAAGGAAGGATTTGTTTGATATTCACTCAGAGATGTGACGTGCTGTAATGAGATCCCACCTACAGCCATTTTGAAATCAGACGAAAGATTTTTGTCACATCGAGTTGATGTGTTTATAGAACCCATTGACGCAAGTGATGTTATTTCCACGGTCAACTGAAAGCACAAGATGCTGCAGTGATTCATGCAGAATGTCACATGAGAGTCACTGTCGTCGTTTGTTTAAACAAGGGGTTTGTGACCAGATGGATCCATAGATGCAGCAGAAATCCACACAAATTAGTCGGAGTTATACTGACGGGGGTTACGACCATACTCTGATTAAAGTAACGGCGTTGTACACTAAACATGGGCACACTGTATATTTCAGGGCTCTGTCTCAGCGGGGAGGGTTTCCTGTCCTGGAACACCTCAACTTGTCCGGTTGCCTCTTAATTACCGAGGTGGGGCTGCAGGAGCTGGTGTCCGCCTGTCCTGCCCTCAACGATGAGCACTTCTATTACTGCGACAACATCAACGGTAACGCACAAAAAAAATGGAATTGTTCATGTTTGTCACAGATGTATTATTGACGAGCGTATAAAACACCCTGGGTCTTGTAATAAGTAGGACAAGGCACTAACCCTGCCAGGGTTAGGGACTCGCATTCCTGCTGGGACCACGCATGCTAAACATGATACTGTAAAGTGCTTTGGCGTGAGTATAAGACTGTCATATTGAATGAAAGGTCAGTTTGGTCGCAGAACTGTTTTTGGTAGCAGAACTGTTGTCTTTGTGATGAGCCGTACTAACTCCACCCACACAGCATGTGTCCCAGTGTAAGTGGCTTAAGTAACCGATGCTGATCTTGTGAGGTGGAAGGTAAGTAGGCATTACAGTAGCCAGCAAAATGCCTTCAGTATTAAAGTGGCAATCTCGAAGATTCTCGTTTCGTTCTCTTTGGCGTATGGCGAAAATAATTGGTAATTGCGGGTGTGTTTTTGGACCTCACTTCAAAGAGAAAACACGTTACTAACGCTAATTTGAGTGCATGGCGGTGAAGTCGCCACAGTCACCCGGTTCTTAACTCATAATACTGCAAATGCAAGGGCTTTCATCAGTGGGCCGTAGGCTCAATCACCATTGTGTCACCTCATTCGGCGATAGATAGTGACTTAACAGACATCTGTTTAAATGAAAATCTTTGAGATTGCCACTTTAACTGTCAAAGACTTTGATAACCAGTTTTATAAATCCTAGTATTTAATTTTCCTGTGTCAGACAAGATTGTGACTACAAGGGCATATTTGACTGTAGATCTCTACAAAAGCCTGTGCATGTGTATTGCAGCCCTTGATTCGGCGGAAGACCACGCTAACTGTGATGTTCCTCACCAGGTCCCCACGCAGACACGGCCAGCGGCTGCCAGAACCTGCAGTGTGGCTTCAGGGCCTGCTGTCGCTCCGGGGAGTGATCTTAACGCAGCGCACTCCCCCATCTTGTCACGTCTCCTCTTATTGCACTTTAACCTAGAAATACCATTCGCTGTAACTTGTGTCATTCAAAAACAAAACAAAAAAACAAAACAAAAAAGTTTCTGGATGAAACTGCAAAGGAAAGTTTGCTCCTGGAATTTCCATGTGTATTTCTAGGAAATACTCATTTAGAAAAGGAAAATATTAATGGATGTGGGATTTGAAGCATCTGCAAATGTACATTCTGGTTTTTTTTTTTCTCTTGGTTTTGAAAAAGTGATTGTTTTCCAGTTTTATTTTTGAGTTCCAAAATAATAGAAAAAAAAACTGAACACCAAGGAGCCTATTTGCTATTTTCTGTGGTGAATGAAACCGTGCTCCCTAAACTCTGTCACTAATTAACATACAACACTCTCACATGTGGTTCAGTTCAGTAATTAATACTTATCATAACCTGATTGATTGCAGAAACAAACTGATTTGTTTTACAGATGTTTTATTTTCACCTTAATGTGTACACATGCACACGTCATTTGCTAGAGGGTGATCTTTAAAATTACGCATGGTCGAGTGACTTGTGGCATTCCCCTGGATTGAAGTTAACTATATTGGAAGGCTGTGTTATTAACGGTTAAGAGCACACAGATGACTTCTCTGACCCCCAGAGTTCCACTGTCACATAATTAATCTTAACGTTACATCATCTGTCGAGTTACTCACTAATGAATCTTTAAAGGCATAGGAATTGGTATCTAATGTCCAAGTTGTCTTTTCTATAGAGTATAGAAGCCATGTCTATAGAACTTCCATTCATGTCATACCTAATGTTCATTATCACTGTTTGCTGTTGTCAATTTTTGCTTATATTCACTGGAAGTTTTTCCTCTAGCACTCCAATGTTGTGGGGAACAATGTGGACCAATGCTCATATAGGGTCCTCAAAGTTAGAGACTCGTGTGATACATCACTAATGTGCTACCACTTCAGTTGCTGAAGATATTGTAGCGTAGCTATGAGCACATTTTAAATAATCAACTTCAACTCTAAGGTCTAATGTGAGCTCTGGTCAATATTCAGTAGATTGCATAGCAATCGATCTTCAGGATGCTTTATTTGCTTGTGCATATGTCTTGCATGTGGCATTCTTTTGGTAATGTAAAATTCAAAAGCAGAATAAAAGTATCTTGAGGTGTAAAGTTTTACTCTTGGTCTTATTTTAAGACTAGAGTATAATCCTGAAATTGTAAAAATACGTGGTCTTGATTTTACACCAACACTATCATTTCAAAAAGTATATTATAACATCTCCTGATGACACGGTAATGGTTAAAACCTAATACAAATAATTAAAAAAATTTTTTTTAAATGAAATTACTGAGCACAATATACAACAGTAAAGTGCAGTTGTAAAGCTGGGTGTTTTTGCTGCCAGCAGCTATCGTGTGCGGATGAGTGAGGCCAGGTACACCCATACTGACAGGACATTGTTTGGGTAGGCATGCACATACACAGCCAAGGCAAACTCTACATTAGACGCCTCCACATTGTGAACTCCCGTGCTGTGGACTGCCTCGATGATAGGACGAATCTCGGAGAATGGGAGGTGAAGCGGGAATCCTGCAATCTAATAAAAGAAAACATGTCAACAAGAGGTACCGCTGGGGTAACGTGCTTTCCATGAGCTGACATTTTATGAGAGAATATTACATCGTCCAAACAACCAAGTAGGAGGCACTGCAGATGAGTTCATCACTAAATGGGTGATTTACTGCCTCCAGTAGCTTTCTTGCAGTCACTCCCTGTTTAGACTCACCCTGTAATCTCCCAGAAGGCTCTGTAACTCCAGGCGGTGCTCGTCTGCCACGTCCCGCCCCCCGCTCAGCTCCAGCCTGGGCAGGAAGTGGCGCAGGGTGGAGGTGCAGTAGCGGTTCCAGCGGGTTGGCTGACGAGGGCGCCACTCCATGATCTTCTCCTTCAGGATCTTCTCGATTCTATAAGGGGCGAGGTGGCAAGTATTAGTGTGGTGCGTTTCATCCACCGCAGCGCTGCGGTGATCAACCATATAACTGCACGGCACAAAATGATTACCATTGATAATCTACTTCAACCTACCTGTCCTGAAGCTCTGTGGCAGCTGCTTTGTCTGTGCGGCGATACACCATCTCCTCTGGCTAAAATGCAGAAAGGAGTCATGAAAGTAAAGGATTGTGTGACAAGTTACTAGAGGATAAGACTGTATATGTCGAACGCTCACCTGAACACTGGACAGCCCAGGGTAGGGGAAGGATCGGGAGAAGAAGGGCTTCCATAAATTAGGTTTAGCGATATCAAAACGCATCCTCATTGGGGTGGAATACTCCTGAATGTTGAACCACACCTAAGGTACAGCCACAGAACAATCAGATAATCTGTTGTAAACTACTAAAAGGTGCTGTGTGGTTAATCCTATTTAAATGTCAACAAGGTGCAC
>OMKK01032578.1:0-31674 GCA_900302305.1 Polymixia japonica | reverse complement strand
TGACTGCTAAAGCACTCACATTGTCAGCGCTGACCAGGCAACCGACTGTTTGTAGGGGGCAGAAGGTGTCATACTGGCCGTAGTATTGACCGCTGCTGGGGTTCCAGATGAGGTAGCGGCTCTGCTCATAGGTCAGGACATAGGCTGTGGGTCCCTAAGAGATAAAGAGAGAAAAAAACTCATTACCACTGCAGCAAAAGTCTTGAAAAGGGCAAACACAAAACCATGCTCGATTACTCTCATCTTACACGTTCTCATGTTTCTCTCATCTTACACACTAACGCGATTGTGGATGAGATTGGTTAAAAAGATTGGCTGTGATTTGTTCTGCACCAGGGAAGGATTTTTCAGGGCCCTTTTGTGACACCACACATCATATACCAGGAATTCAATAAATGTAAAAGCTCTGTCTTTAATTTTTCCAGCTTTATGTTACCCACCTCAGGGATAGCGGTGCCAATGATGAGCCATGCTGTCTTGCCCATCGACAGGAAGTAGTTGCACAATAGTACAGCATGTTCTTCCTCATCACCAGCTAGCAAGGTCAGGAATTGCTACAAACAGGAGGAGGAAACAAAGGCTTAGTTGGGTATTTCCCTCTACCAAATAATACCAATCACACCGTCTGAGAGGTTTACTCACATCACAGGTGCTCCACAGGTCACAAACACCAGAAAATGAAATGCTGTCTGGCAAAGAGGGGACGAGTGAGACAAATCTGGCAACCAGGTCCTGTGTACAGACATATGAGGATATTTGAGACTCCAGACTCCAGTCCAAAACATTCATGAGAAACAGAGAAGGGGAGAAAGCATTGAGGTGAATGGGCTCATTCTGCTCATAGCGACACAGAAGTCAGGTCAAAGAGATATCCTTGACTAACCGTGGTCTCCTGGGCGCTATTGGGGAAGGCATCCAGTAATTCCGGCGGGGGGTTTAGTGGCCGGATGTAGCGTGTGATGAACACCGTCTTTCCGTTGATGTCTATGACGGTGGTGAGGCAGCGTCGGTCGGGGTAGCCCAGTGCCACATCTCTCTCAAACGTCTCCGACGCCTGCAGCAGGCGCTCATCCTCTAGGCTGTCGAACTGCATCAGAGGTCAAAGGTCATAACAGAGGACAGCATTATGCAACAGAATAAACCTTTGGAAATAACAATGCCGTTGTGACGGGTTAGAATGGGAACAGCAAAAGGGAAAGGGACGGGACAAGGGACATTGGAGAGAGAAAGCTGTGGCTGGAGTATAAACTGTAATTGTGATATTGACTATCTCTCAAAACCGTCAAACTAAAGAGTCAAACTCCGAATTGAGTTTACAGGAGATAGATCATCCCAGTAAACTGTTACCTTCACTTCCTTAAGCTAGCAAATGCAGCAGAGCAAAAAGGAAAGAGATGAAAAAGAAAATGCAAAACAAATCAGTGTATTGTTGTCAACCATCCATTTTTACGAGCATAAACTATGAGCTAAGAGCGAGGCTGCAAAACCACTGATAAAGAGGACAGACAGAATCTGTCCTTGAGACAGACAGTTGGACAGGACTTACCTTTTCCCTGATAGTCTCTCCCGGCACCAGTTGTGGCTCTATGGTGATGAACAGCGTGATGAAGGCTCCCTCGCTCAGGCTGCGTACGGCGTCGTATCCCCCGTCGCTCCCCAGGCTCCGCTCCTTGCTGTACCCCAACAACACCGCAGGCGTGTCCACCTTAAATGTGCCATAAATCTGCCAGATCCAATTAGAAAACCAAACCAACCCAACCAGTCAGTCAGCCAGCTAGTCACGCGGTGTATCATTCAGTAAACAGACATCATTATGGGCTGAAAAAAAAGGTTCTCACCCTGGCCTGGGAATAAATGGTGCTGAAGGGAATTCTAACGGAGCCCAACCAGTGCTTCTCTACCCGAGTGTGTATTGACTTCCCTCTATCTTTGTCATCCTGGAAAAAGGGTGTTGATCACGAACCGCAGTTTGATCAACGTCACGCCACGAGAAAATAACTGATGTAAAAACGATAGAATGGGATGCTACTGTATGTTACGGTGTTTTACTCACCACCCCCGTTTCATAAACCATCTCATCAAATATGTTGATGAACACCTCGTCTTTGGCCGACTGCAGGCTAGTAGTGCTGTAGTCACCGTTTGGAGCACTAGAACGAGCAGAGGAAAACATCAATATAGCTCTTAAAGGAGCATGCCAGCATCATAAATGCTTCCTGTCCACAATGTAAGCCATTCCGTCACTGTTTTAAAGGGGTAGTTCAGTTTTTTGGGATGTTGGCCATTTTTCCTACTTAACCGGAGTCAGACAAACTCACAGATTCCATTTTTATGTCTCTGCCTTAAGTTTGAAGCAATGGGTTAACTTTAATTACTCAAAGTCTATGGGATCAAGTAGCAGCTCCTATGTTTGCTACTTGATCCCATACACTTTCAGCAATTGAGCTAAGCTAACCATTGAGATAAGTTCCCTTCATTACTTCAAACTTCAAGCAGACATAAAAATGGCATCTAGAACTCTGGGTGGGAAAAATTCCCCCCAAAAAACAAACTATCTCTTTACCATCAGGTTGTGTCTACCTCTTGGCTCCCCTTGATTGCAATATAAGCAAACGTGCATTTAATTATCTAAACAGTCAAGAGACTGTGTGTGCAACCGTTTGTGAGTTCATTGTAATTACATCATCGCAAAACCTGCCAATATTTCTCAACAAGACAACTCACAGCTGTTTGCAAAGTAAGCTAGGGCACCAGCGGTTACGTGTGGGCTGGAATTAACCTCAACCAGCACATATTGCCAAAGCGGAAATGACAAAACTGACCTCATAACAGAACATTTGAAGTAGTTGCCACGCCTTATTTCATTTTCTTGGATCAATGTCTAAGCGAGTATTCTTCACACAGATACTGATAAGACAACTGTCGTAATGATAGTTTTCTTATACAGATGAAAATTCTGGTCTCTGAAGCAGGTTTCAGACTTTTGGAGAGGGAGGCATTAGGAAGTCAATTGCTATTCAAAATGTCTGCCAAGGCAATAATTTGGACTTTGGGGGTCAGAATAAATACACTGTTGGCCACTGGAGATATGTTGAGAACACAGTTGTTAACCTAAAAGGCAGCTCCAACTCCTCATTCCAGGAGGGGTTCGGCCCATCTGCTGTTGTTGTTTGGAGAACTGTGCGCTGGAAAGATACCTCCACAAATGGCCTCACTTGGACCTAGATTACACAAATAAAAAAGAATGTAAACATGAGGCAGATCATCCAATGACAGTTAAGGTCTAGCTACCCTGAAGCCAATTACAATCCATCTGTATTGTACCTGGCTGAGGAGCCAATCGCTGCCCTGGATGGCACTCTGAGATGACTGGCCTGCTGCAAACGTCTCGGTGAAAGATCGGGCTGACTTTGAGGCCAACGGTTTGCTGAAATATAAACCCATAAAAAAATGTTTCAGGTGTGTAGGAATCTGTGCAAAACCATCACGTTAGACATATTGTAATTGAAGACATTCTTTGACAGCTACTATACTACAACCTATTATTATTCATAGAGTAGTATTTTTAAAGGATAAAAAGTAACCTACATCTTTGTTTGACAAATCCATAACACTTTTATAGATACGTAGTAAAGTTGACACTGAGCATCTGTGGATGTTGTGCTGTTATGCGTGTTATGATGATGTTATTGTAGCTGTCCTGCTGCTCAGCTACCGCGTTCAGCTGGGAGCAAGGAGGTCCCACCTGGCGTGAGGCCTGCGGATGGGGATGTCATAGGCCCGGATGATGTTGAGCAGCAGCTTAATGTCTCCGTCTGATAAATTCTGAGCCGTAACCTTCTTCCTCTCTTTCCTCTGAGGTTTTAGGGGTCGTTTGGGTTCGGCCAGTTTGAAAAGGTTAAGTCCCAGAATCCTGTTTGTCGAAACAAACGGCTGTCATTTAAATAACAATCCACAAAGGTGACTTCAATCCACTCAGTTCACTCAAAGGTAAACAGGGAACTATGACAAGGACTATGACTGATCACAATGACTGATTACAATGTGTTTTAACTGGCAATTGAACAGGGATAGGGTTATTTCCGCCACCAATTCTACACTAACACAAATTAAAAGGGGTGAGGCTACAATGTATCGGGATTTAAACTAAATTCAGACAAACGGACACAGAGGGTGAAAAAACAAAAGAGAGAAACTCCAAGAACATACCCTGGACCTGCACCACTGATAAGAAAAACGTATAGCAGAAGCACATCAGAAAAACGCAACGTAAGAGACAATAAAATAATTTCTTAAAGCCTATACCCACACATTCGAGGCGATTGGTACACTTTGTATTGTACGCACTGAATGTACACTGAACTGAGCGTATAATCTGCCATTATCATGTCCACATGTTGGGAGAACGGTTTCAAAACACTGCCTTAAAAGGGGTCCAGAGGAGAATAGCTCCGCGGCCAGGGAATGCAACGTTCGGTTCAAGATCAAATAAACTGTAACGACACTGGGCCAAAACAGACTTACATCATCCTGTGAACTACACAGGGCCCCATCGGATTTCATGACAGGCTTATTTGGTAATATATCTTAAAATTCAAAATGACTAAAATCATTAAACTTTTTACAAAGAACTGGAACAGGGGGCTCTTGCACCCGTTGTAATTTTTCCCGTCTGTTTGACAAGAGTTAGAGTAAGCACTGGGGAAAACAGACGTGGGAATTACGTTTACACAAAGTCTTAGTTTAGACGCTTGAAACAGTACTCTGTAAGTGGCGAGAAGGAGAGATTTTCTCACTCTTTCTCTCTTTGTGTAACCGATAATCGAACGAAGGTGTCAGGCAAGTTGTGAGTCAACACTGAGACATGCTAGTCGGGAGGCATATTTACCCAATGCTTGGAACTTCCTCTTCTATCACCAGGTCGGACAGAAGGTAGTGGTGCTTGGCAACAAGGAATCTGTTGATTACCGATTCCCTGATCTAAGAGAGAAAAGCATTTAAACCTTTTCTTTTCATGTAATGAGGATAATTAATATGAGCAAGCTACATGGATAAAACTCCCGGGACAAAGTGAATGACCGGTCTACTTACCTTCTGAAGGTATTTGGCAACTAAAGCTCTATGTGAATCCAGATATTCTTTAGTGTCGATCATCTCTCCTTCCTTTAGTCTCTTCTCGTATTCCTGAAATGATTCGGGAATAATCTTCACCGTCATCGTCGCAATCATTAAAACAAAACGTTCCACGGGGCTAATGAACTCTCCTCACCTGGAACACCTTATCGGTAACCTCCCTCTCCAGAGCCGGGACACACTTGTAACTACGGAACTCTGCGACTTCCTGGTTCCTCAGCCTCAGCAGACGGAATCGTTTGGATCTCTCCAGCTCCTCGTCCGTCGCAAAGTTAAACTCCTCCTGCAGCTGTTCCAGGCGGAAATATTCCGGGGCCGTCACCTCTCCACTACTGGCCACCTGGGGACCGAGACAGGCAGAGATAGACGCCGCGTCTGCGTCTCAAAAAACTGCAAATGTGTAAGGTTCCCGCACTGGAACGTTACGAGCGGTATTCAGGTACTCACTTTTAGCAGCTGCATGATGGCGGCGTTTTTCGGGTCGTTGGGGTCCAGTCGTGATTCCGTGGCCCACTCCCCAATTTTTTTCATGTCGTTAAGCCCGGACGCCCCGATACACGTGACAGCGTCAAGCTGTCTCAGGCCGCTGCACGTACAAAATCCAGAGCAAGGCCCGAGCGCGCGCGCGTGCAAGAGATAAAGACAAAGAACAATTTAAAATCGGTCGCCCCTGCTGCTCTGGGGGATGCTCTGCTAGGTACGCAGGGTTCAGAACGTATGTACGCTCAATATAAGGTGCTCTTACCTCTGCATGCCGCCAGGCTGTTGAGACATGGGTGGGGCAAGTGGTACGTCATCCTCCCCTATTCCCCACGACACACAGCAGGACAGCTTCCCGGAAGTCAGTAGGGTCTGTTTGTTGCTGCCGTCGGCCTCAAAGGAGAAGGGCACATCTGACGAGGCAGAGAGAGAGAGAGAGAGAGGAGAGAGAACAAGAGAGAGAGAGAATTGGAAGAACAGGTCACAATTCAACGAACGTGAAGTGTATGAATCGTGTTCACGCGTCACCGACGTATATGCGATGTTCTTGGGGTGGATCTGTATTTGCAGGCCGTGCTAGCTGCACCGCGTTAGCTTTTAGCGAAAGCTGCGCGTTCCATTTACCGCTACCAACGCCTTCGTGGTCAAACATCACCCTCTGACTGCTGCCGAACTCCAGCTCCTCGGAAGGAGTGCTGCCCGTCAGGACCAAGGGCTCCGGCACCGGCACAAACACTTCTGCTAAGCGGGAGTTTGAGGAGCCAATCTCCTCATACACCTACACACACAGGCACACACAGACACACACACACACACAGTACAGTGAGAGTAGAACACAATTTCTGAATATCGTCCACTGACTAGTCCTCTTATCAGGAAGAAGAGAATGTGTGGATTAACCACAGAAGTAGCACACAAGGCATTTCAGTACCTGCAACTTGATGCTTTCGGGGCAGTTAACTATCTTCAGGTTGAATATCTGGCCAAAGTGGACTCTAAAATCAGAGTTGAGGGAGCGGCTGTCCGTTCGCGAAACTTCTTTGTCGTTGTACAGCACCTTGACGAAAAGCGAACGCCTTGCAACGTCTTCTCTTCGAGCCAATTCAGCCCTAGGAGCAAACAAACAAACAAACAAACAAACGTGATGAAAAGCATCTCGTCCAGAGAGTATCAACGAGATGCTCTTGACAACACACAGGGTTGTCGGGTTTTCGGTGTTTCTCGTCATACCTGGGGCACAGTTCGTTGGCGGTGATGTTTCCGGAGGCGGACAGCTCAGGGACCAGAACAGGCTCTCCCGGTTTCCTGCGGATCCTCGAGGCTTTCTCTCTGACGCACTCCCCTATAGCCTCAAAGTCCGGCCTCTCGGGTGGCTCGGGCTTCGGAGGCTCTTCTTCGAGGTCAGCGTCACTCACTTCCTGGTCGTCGTCATCGTTGTCTCCGCTGTCTTCCTGGGACTGGACATTCCTCTTCTGCTTCTTCTTCTTTCTGGCTTTCTGAAAGCGCCGGTCAACATTAAATGTGTACACATCATCAGAATCATGTTGAACTGGACCGTGGGAAATGATCATGAATTTTTCATTTCTTATGCAAAGGCTGGTAAATAGGTACCTGTTTTCTCCTCCACACCTTCCACTCCTCCACCTGTTTCCTGTACTCGGTGAGCTTTCTCTGGTAGTCTTTCTCGCTTTCTGCCTCCTGCTCCACCACCTCTGCCTGGATCTCAGCTTCGTACTCCTGCTCATCTAAGGCCCGCTCGACCTCCTCTCTGGAGCAGAGTCCATAACATTAATGACAGGGGTCAAATCAGGGTCAGATAGAACTTTATTTATCCCGTTGGGTTAATTAAGTAAAGACATTTTTAAAAAGTATTATTTTAGTATTCGTCCAAAATACAGTTGGACCAAAATACACAAAATACAAGCATTATCACACAACTATTTGTTATGGGGAGTGTAATGGAAAAATCCAATCTAAGTAGAGTATGTGTGATGAACTCATGTAACCACTCATAGCCTCTTAGCAATTATTCATTTCCTAAAAGAGAAATTCAATCCTTCTTTTTTTGCTTGCCCCTATCCACAGGGAGGCCAGAGCACCGGGTCAGCTGCAGAACAGCTCCCGTGGTAGAGATCCAGTGTCTTGCTGAAGGCCACTTAAGCAGGGTGGATGCTTGCTGTCACGGGGGATAGAACCAGGACCAACCGGTTGACGGATGTTCTCCCTAACCAATACCCTGTCCTGCTGCACCTCAATTTCACTTGAATTTATTAAATATACACTTACCGTCTGAGGTAGAGCTTGTAGGGTGTGTTGGTGAACCTTTGAAAGTCTCTCAGGGCTTTGATCTCCTTCCAAACCTTGACAATGTTCTTCAGCAGGGTTCTGTCCTTCTCCTGCTCACTGTCCCGCAACTGCCGAGTGTTCCTGAGAGAGGCGGCGGGAATAGGAAGCAGGGACATTACTCCTCGGGATATCAAAAAAGGAACCAAAACAGAACTGCGATGACCGAGACTGGGAGGGCTCACCTCACTTCCAGATTGTATTCCGATATCCTCTGCTGCATGACCTGGGTGAGGGCCTGTCCGCCGTGGACCTCAAGCATGTTCTGCAGGGCGTTCCTCAACCCATTCAACTAAAAACAGACAGGAAAACAGCAGACATGACTCAACTACAGCAGACACTTGAACTGGAAATAATATAAGAAATTGAGAAATCGGTCAGGTATGCGAGGTCAAAGACACTTCTAGGAAGCGCCACAGAGGAAAGAGGGAGTACGAGGACGATCACAGCGACGGGAAAGGGACAGGGAAAGAGGCGACTACCTTGTCGGTGAGGTGTCCGGTGAGGTTGTTGTGCTGCCTGGTGAGGTGCTGGTCGTACAGCTGGGCCAGACGGGCTGCCAGGACGTGTTCGCGGCTGAAGAGAGGATGATGGGAAAAGATGAGCCCCGAGACGTCGACGTCAAGCTGGTAGTCTCCCTCGGGGTCGCCCGCTCCGGTTACGTACAGATTTGCGTACTTGGACTTCAGCGCCTGGGGGCAGAAAGCAACACAGCCCCTCTTAAGCATCGCTTGTCATCGTGTGTTTAAGTATGTGTGGGTGCTGTAAGTAAGCGTGAAGGCTTTGGCAAGATTGATAGCACCGCTGGGAGGTGCTGTAATAAACAGTCACGCATGACAACGTGACACCGTAAAGGGCCCGTTTGAACCACAATGAAGTCCCTGTTTGCTCGGTGACCTCAGCAGACAGCTGCGCCTTCTTTCCACAGAATTAAACTAAAATTCTAGCATGGAAACAGGGGTTCTCCGGGCATAGATAGTTGGTGAACCATTGCTAAAGATCTGTTTTGCATTGTTGCCCTACTATGTCAGCCAGGCCAATGTTTACATCTTTGGCTGTCTCAACTCTCAAAAGACTGTGAAATGGGCTAATTTTGATTATATACAAAGAACGGTTCCAGTCAAGCAATCTGATTGCTCAAATGTTTGTTCTGAATATACTACGTGAGTCTACAATGCACACCTAACCATCCTTTATGAATTGGTGTGTATATTAAACAGTACTAACCAGGGAGCTATTTAACAGTCTTTCTCACTTACACACATTTATGTTCTTACAGTATGTATGTACGCTACACGGATGAAAACTTTCCATAGACTTATGTGAAATCCCTGATTCTTCAGTTTGATTCTAGCTACTTCAGAGATGCTGATGGTGCTTACAATGCATCTTTCTTGTTTCTGGCTACGGGAGACAGCAGGAGACGTTCACTAACACGGATCTACCTTGGGATAACATCTCGAAGATCTCCGAAGATTTCCATTTAAATAAATGTCTGTTCTATTGCCGAATGAGGTAACACAATGGTGATTGAGGCTATGGCCCACTGATGAAAGCCCTTGCATTTGCAGTATTATGAGTAATAAGAACTGGGTGTGTGGCGACTTTCCCACCATGCATTCAAATTAGCATTAGTGACGCGTTTTCCCTTTGAAGTGAGGTCCAAAAACACACCCACAATTACCGCTTTTCGCCATAGGTGCCGCCAAAGAAAACAAAATGGAGATCTTCGAGGTTGCCACTTTAAAGAGGTACTATACACTTAAACGTGTTTTTTGAGCTGTAAACTAAATTATATAACTGTACTGTCATATACTGTATGTACCTTGCAAGGCCAATGCTGACATAGAGTCAACCGTTTTGGTACTACTCTACATCATGAAGTTTATATTAAAAAAAGGGCTCCTGGATACGGATGTGGCGATCGGAGTGAGAGGTGCAGTATGTGTGTGTGTGTGTGTGTGTCTAACCTTCCTGTACACAGTGTGCAGAGCAGGGTCCAGGTCCTCTTCCATGGGGAAGAGAGGAGGCCTTACAGACGATTCTTTTATGGGGTCAGGCAGGGCCATGATCCTGCCATCATCTCCAAACCATTTCTTTCCCTAAAGCAAAAAACAAAACATCTATCAACAAATAAACAAACCATTCCTAACATGACTATCAAAGCCTGCTTTGCAGTGTTCAGCACGCTGGTCGACGTTACCTCTTCCTGTTTCAAGATGCGGTTTTCCAGAATGTTCTCATTGGTCAGGGAGACAGGTGGTCTCTCCCCGACATACAGCCCCTCCTCTTCCAGATACCGAGGCTGCATGTTCTCAGGCAGCTTACTGGAGGCTGGGACTGTGGAAGTCATACATAAAGATTGTGAATGCCAAACTTAACCGGATGCTGATATAGGCTGACATTAATTCATACATCCGTATACGGGAAATAGGAATTTGCCTGCTAGACATGATATTGAGACATGGGTGTTAGTCTCGGGTATAGACCTCTATCTCAAATTGCTCTGACTGACTAGTTTGATTATGACTTGTAACGGTAGACTTAGCTGGCTAGGAAAGACTCCTGTCCTGAAACTTACAGGATACACATTATACTAGTTTACATTGCACTGCGTGAAAGCTGGGAATACGAATCAGGTGATTTGAACAATAAAGTTCAAGTATACCTGTTAGAAAGCTTGGGGTAAAGAGGAGCTCATTATCTCGCTGAATACGTCTTTGGTATCCAATGTACTCTGCTCTCTTCACTTCCAGGAAGTCCTGAGATGACTGCTCGATGATAAACAAATCCTCCTCTTCATCTCGCACAAGAGGAGCTTCTTCATTCTAAGTATGACACAAAGAAAATGTGTTGTTTTTTTTGCAACATTTGTAATCTGCCAGAACAGCTGAAAAACACCATGATGCACGTACATGTGTGTACATTTACTGTACATTATAAATGATGTTATGTTTAAGGCCAGAGTGATGGTGAATCAGTCCTCCATCACAAGCCACAGGTCAAATTGAAAAGCTAGTCTGTTTTTAAAATCAAACACATGGAGCTCTAAAATGAGATGCATATCCAAAAGCAGAAACATTTCACCAGTCTGAATTAAGTGTTTAAATGGAAGCCCTGGATCCCGATATATTTTATACCTTAATGCATGCAAATGCTGCAATCAGGGCAATTCAACCACTACCCTATGCTTCAAGATCTTTTGGAAGATCTGGAAGGTTATGAGTATTGCTCCGTTGAGTTGAAAATAGTCGTATTCCGAATTGTTTTTGCAATTTAGTCATTTCCTCCTATTTTGAACTTAGAACCAGTGTCTTACCCGCTCCGCATGCTCATCTGTGCTCGCATCTTGTTTGTTTACCGCAGCATCTTCCTGTTCCTCCCCCTGTCTGTCCTCTTCATCCTCCCCGGCTGTTCTGCTCTGTTTTTGTTTTTTCCTCCTGTCCTTGTCAGTTGCATCTTGAGGCTCTGGGTCAAAGTTGAGTGTGAAGAAATTATACGCCTCTTCAGCAGTTGGTAGCCCTTTTTCTGCCTATATTTGCAATTAAAAAAAAGAAACATTTTAAATGTGTTTGCCCATACAACTGGTGTGTACGTAAAGAGGAGTTTGCATTCGGATTCTTGTGTCAATCCTCACACGTCTTGATGCCTCTCGGAATTTGACCCTGCTGCTGAGGGCCAAGGGGACGTCGGTTCTTCCTGTCCTGTCTGGGTCAACCTGTTAAAACACCGGGAATGAATCCTCCACTACTGTACTGTAGTACGTGGGCACAATAATATATATATATATAAAACCCGTTTCACAGTCAGGTAGTGTAGGGTGGATAGAGCCAGGCCCTCACCTCTCTGTCAAACCTCGTGAGAGTTTCTCTGTCTCGGAGGCTCTGCAGCCGGCTGGCTGGCTCGAGAGAGGCCTCCTGCTGCAGAAAGCTCTCAGCTTTAGACTGGAACAAAATAAGCCGTCTATTACGAATCAACATACTCATCACCTCATAACCACAAGCTAGCATTTGTAATCAGAGAGCTATAAATAGGACATCTCTCAGAATCGAATTCAAACGGGCAATTCAAGAAGATGCTCAAGCCAAAAAAAAAAAAAAGCGAGGTTGTCCAGAAAGAAAGCGTGTTTACCCTGGCTGCTCTCAGCTTCTCTTCCATCCGCTGTCTCATGGAGTTGTCTGAATGACTGGAACCGGGGGTCTGATTTATTTCTGTGTAGCTTTGGCTGGGGGACAGCTGAGGTCTCTCTGAACGGCTGGAGCCGGGTGAGAACTGAGTCAAGCGGGAAAGACCTAGAAGACAAGGCGTGATATTAAACTATTACATTTATAATAATTAGAACCTTTATTTGTATAGCATGTTTCAAAACAGAGTTTAGTAAGTGATTTGACAATCAAATAAAAGTAAACATCTATACTCCATACAAGATAAAAATAATAGTAATAAAAATAGTACAATAATAAACATCCCATAAAAGCAGGTCTATAAGAAAATGTTTATGAAGTGACTTCAAAAGACAGTACTGGTTTTGCTAGCCTACACTCCTCTGGCAGGTTGTTCCAAAGCCTAGGGATCCTGATGGCAAAAGCCTAGTCCCCTATAGTCGTTGGCCTTGACTTTGGAATGGGCGTTACTTAAGTAAGTAATACATTGACCTGAGCCACATAGAGGGAATGGCAGGTTTGGCTAAGATATGCAGGCCTAACCTCTGTGAGAACCAGCTGGGGGTCTAGACAGGACCACTGGCTCCAATGGCGTCCTCGCTGATCTCTCATGTTCCACATTGTCCTCATAGGACTCCTGGGCAGAAGACTCCTCCAGCTATATATTAGATATATTAAGAAAAATGGTACAACAAACACATATACTATCAGACCTGATATATGGTTACATGGAAACAGTTATTAGTTAAGATAATGAGAATTTAGCACACTTAAGTAAAATGGAAATCTACCCTTTTTTTCCGACTCTGTCTCTGAGCCCTTAATGTGCGTTTCAGTGTCTCTCCAGGGTCTTCCTCACCAGCTGTTAGCTCCTGGTGCAACAGAAAGACACATTTTTAAAACGCAGCGACACCAAGACTTCGTACACACGTGTACCACACATGCTACCATTTAGCATACTTAAAGTGGAAAAGAGAAGGAGAAATTGCTTAAGGAAATGAGAATATGAGCGCGCATACAGCCTTCAGCCTGTGATATCTACGGAGCAAGGAGACTCAGTCTGAACATGAATGTCGGCCGGGTGAAAAGGGCATGGGGCAGATATTGAGTCAGACCACACACACAGCATACTAAACAACTACAGCCTACAAGCCAAGCTATAACGTAGAGAGGCTGCAGGAAAATACACAAACCTCCATCGTAGAATGTCCTCTCTCCTCACTGAATTTGGTAGTTGGAACCAGAGCCTAACAAGTAGATTATAATGCTTAGATTTACAGACTAGCAGCTCTAGCTTTATCTGTGTTTTGCTTTGAGTGTGTATAAAGTGAGCCCCTCCTTAAGGTCTTGTTCAGTCTTGTCAAGGAGGGCTCTTTATTCCTGCTGGATGCATTGTAGGCCTGTCAATTACACAGGCCTGGATATCTAATGTATCCATTGAGCATTATATCCTTTATAAGTCTGCTGTTTATGTTTAGTGAACATTTCAAGACATTATGCACATTTATGATAACATTAATTCACTTTACCTGAGTGTCCCACTCATTTTTCGTTTTTACCAAAGATTCTTGCAAAGCACGTCGTTTCTTTCGCAGTTTTTCTCGAATCTCACTAGAACAAAGGGGGGTTTAATAATATAATTGTAATGTTGTGCACATAAACGAATTACATATAATGAACATTTTAATATATTCCAGTGTAATGGACATTAACCTAAGTGGTTCTTGCCAGAAAACAATGTCATAATATCTACCTCGTAGACGTGGAGGCCATGGTTAGGATGAAGAATACTTCGCACAAACGGGCTAAATTCTAAATCCAGGATCTCATGACTGGGCTATAGTATCCTGTTCCACATGAGGAAGTTTGTCTGTAATGAAACATTATAACAGGCATGGGATAGGCAACTTGTAAGAGAATACTCTTATCGTCTTAGATCACAGTGAAACAATGTAACAATAACAGCAAAAATGTGATCTTTGGAGCGAACGGAGCGAATGTTGTGAAAAACGAACGCCTTGCAAACAAGACAACGATATGATACTTAAACTTAATAACATAATTACAGAGCAGAAAGACGCCGAACAATGGCATTTGTTTTTGTGATCACGTATGTAATACAAACCACCACTGCGGCGTTGCTCTATTGTTCGTACACTTGGACAGATTTCAAAGCAGGCATTTTTTTTCGAATACAATGTAAAGATAAAAAGGGCTTACCGTTACTGCTGCCTAGTAACGAGATAAACAACTTCTCGACCTACCTTGAATAAGAGCGTCGACGTATCCTAACTTGGATTTTTTCGAGCTAGAATTTCTATTCATCCAAGAGACTGTCAATCAACAGCCATAGATGACGTCACGGACTCGCCTACTACGGAGTCCGAAAAGCCTGCATTCTCAAATTCGTCCCCCAAGGTAAATATAGTGGCCTATTTTTAGTAGAGTGTAGAGTGTCTGAACGTAGTAAACAACAAGAAAAGTATAACTACATTAAAATGTGATTATTTGGTGGGCGTCTGTAAACGATTGTGAAGACATGCTTTTTGGTCTCCTAATGTAAGCTGTACCACATGGCCTAGCTAGTTTGAGGATGTGTGATTGTTTGTATTTTTTAATATTTAAAGTTAAATTAATAAAGAAACCCTTCCATGCAGTTTACAAAATGAGTAAAACCTACGCTGACTGTAATTTGGGGCCCATTTGTAGCATTTCTTATGATCCAAACAGTGGTTTGCCACACACATGGTCATTCCTTGCTATTAAACAGTAAAAGTAAACCTAGCTCTAGAACAACCCATAGCAGCCATAGTTATTTTACTTTCCTTCGTTGATCTAACTTTTGTATTTCCAGCCCAACAACTGAACACCCCCCCCCCAACACACACACACGAACAAAAACACACACATAAATAAAACACAGAAAGGTATTCAGACCTCATAAAAATTTATAATTTCACATCATAATAGTAGAACTAGCATAAACATATACACATTTAGTACAAAAATACAGTTTGAAACAATGTAAAGGGAATAAAATTAGCAAACAACAATAATGTTTTCTCCAAGTGCTTAAGCATAGTCTTCTGCTAGTGTATCAAGGTAGTTTGTGTCAGCATAGACAAGGAAGCCAGAGAACAGGCTGTCAGCCCAGCCGGGGTCAGCAAACAAGCCATTCTGATCAGTGTAGAAGATCTCCAGCCACACCTCATCCTCAGGGTTCAGCAACATTACAGTGGATCCAGATGCCACATCATGGTTCCCTGTGTTGGCATCGAAGGTTTTGATGCGGTACTGGCCGTTCTGCACCAGCCCAATAGCTAGGTGCTTGTTAGCTAGTGTAATGTCATAGGAAAAGTAATATATGCCGGGGTACGCACAGATGAACTTGCCCGTCTGTGGGTTGTAGTGGCCACCCTCATCAAAAAGAATCTTATTGAACTTGATGGGGGCCATCTCTACAGGATAGCTGCTGGTGATTCCCACAGAGAAGGCTGATTTGGGCACCAGGCTGCCACATCTGCAGATTCCTGCACTTCCACGTAGTCCTCGCTTGCCCTTGTCCCCTTTATCGCCAAGCTGTCCCTGAAGACCAGGTGGGCCCAAATCTCCTCTCTCTCCCGAGGGGCCTTGTTTCCCTGCAGGGCCACGGTTACCTCGCTCACCAATTTTACCTGTTGGCCCGACCTTTCCCTTTAGCCCTGAAAGACAAAACATCCAGTCAAAATCAAGTGACATGCATACTTGTTGATAGAGATATGTGTGTTCCTTTTTTGCAGCATGAGTAGGATTCTTTACTCATGACCCTACTATTTATGGATTAGATCACATAGGCCTACACCCAACATCAAATATGTCACTCTTGGAGCACAGCTTCTATGACATTTTCAACAGCATCATGCAAGCTTGAACGAGATCCAATTCCAACCAAACAATAAGTATCCTGGAGCTAGGAGAAAGTTGTAATAATGCAGGTTGGTGCAAGCACAGCTTGTGTTAAAGTGTTGGCTATTCTGAGTATGTTGTTGCATGTCTCATTGAAGGTGTGTGTCTGAATTCCTGTTTCCACACATAATGGAAAACTCAGGTAGTGACATTTATGGATCGCTATAGATGTATTGCAGTTTAGACTGCAGGATGATATCAATACAACATTTATTCACGACAAGACAGCAATTTAACTTTGTTCTTGCAAATATTTCAGCACCTTCATGGCAGCTTTGCCCGTGTGAATTATTTTCCTTCTGCGTCTTAACGAGGGCAATAAGCCAAACCCTGAGAAATCTTTTCAAAATATCTATGTTACGAACATGGAATGACTGAAAGCTTGGATGGAGACTCAGGCAGTTTAGATGCATATCACGTCTCATAACTTGGTAGACTATAATGTGGACCAATATTCTGTAACGGTAATGTTGTTTTTCTATTGGCTTGTTCATCCCCTCTCTATGCAAGGCTCTCTCTTATTCCAGATGGATTATAAGGAAGCATTTCTATACACTTTTCTATGACATGCAGTATTTCTGTGGTGCAGTGTGGCATTTTGCATGGGAACATATAAAGATACTGTATGTTGAATATGTTAAAGTAACTTTTAACCATGTTTAACCCTGTGCTGCCCAGATGTGAGCCAATTGGTTTTAGCAGGCATGGAAAATATCAGATCTAGGTCATGTTATACGAATGGAAATTCCAGCGTCGTAAGCAGGCGTCGGGAGTAGGTACAACAAGTGAGATGCAACTTCTGAGAGACCAAAGAAAATGCAACTGAACGTGCAACTATTCCAAAGAAGTAACAAGTGTGTCGGTCTGAGGAAGGAAAACATTTTTTTTTAAAAGAGAGCGACTCTCTGCCCAGAAAGATATTGCAAGACAGTGATTGCAAACTGAACTCTGGGAATTGTTGTTCAAACACTCAGTGGTGTGATGGAAATGAATAATTGCACGCTCAAAATAACTGTGAGAAGGAGATAGTTGTTTCAATTATGTATCAATTATTTCAGTTAAAGTCTGTTATATAGTCATATGGTCCTCCTCTTCAGTCAAGTCATGGAAAATAGCCCGCGAACAGAGAAAGCGTAGTGGTTTTGTAGTCATACAATAACAACTCCAACTTCTTGCCCTACAGGAAAGCCATGGGAAAGCAGGTGTTCTGGAAAGAACATGGGAACAGTGAACAGTTATGGCTGCCTCTATATTTTGTCTAACTAGTTTACGGGAACCGTAACCGTAACCAAGAGGCTAAACATATCCTTTCAATATAAAGTACTTCTAAACACAAATGAGTGACTACATGAGTTCATCACACATACTATACTTAGATTGGATTTTTTCCATTACAGCGGCTATGGAAAGTTACGGATTATCACTTTAATGCACGTTTTATGTTGTACCTGTATCCCCCTTTTCTCCCTTTTCACCCTTCCTGCCATCTCTGCCGTCTCTTCCTGGGATTCCCACATTCCCATCAGTCCCCGGGGGCCCGCTGGGACCTGGTTTGCCCGGCGTGCCTGGTAATCCTGGGACACTGCAGATCAAACGGGGAGGCGCTCCTTTTACCTTTGCTTGCAGCAGTTGACCAAAGACACAATGACATAAACAGACTGTTCCCATCAATGTCCACATCCTCAGGTCTGCAAAGGAAAAAAAAGAAAAAGAAAACGCCAGAGAATTTAAAAACTATTGCATTGTTTTAAGAACCTCCTTGAAGTGTTTCCACATTGTCCTTCACAACAAGAAGGTTTACCTTGATTAACAGCCCATTTTATGTCCCATATATCTGATAAGAGCAGAAATGAAGACTAAACAGTGGATCATTAGGAGACATGGTGTGGTGCCAGAAACTCAAACAGGATCTTATTAAGATTATGCCGTGAAACACTTTGAAGGTGGTTCTGTCAGAAAAATAGAAAAAAAGGAACCAAATGTGTGATAGAGTACGACATTAGGCCAGATGTGGCTCTTGTAATAAGAAGCAATCAGTTTTTGATTGTCTCACACACACACACGGATGTTCTCTCTGTTGTCAAGCACCATAGTATTGCATGTCAGAGACTATGAAACCTTTGCCTCTGTTCCAAATCTCTTCTGCCAAAACATTCTTAAGCGATGACATAATATCCAGCACAATTGTGTCAGGAGAAGCTTATCATCAAGCAAAGGTCTGTTCGGCAGACAAAAGCATTACACCGTTACGTTACACTGTCTCATGAGATGTCTCACCAGTTTATTTGACCAATAAACTCAAATATTATTTGACCGATATTCAGCAATTGAAATTGGGGTAATTTTGAGTGAAGGGACAGAACTGCTCCCGATAAGGGGCCAATAAAGCCTGGACTGCAACAATTTATATTGGTACTATGACAGTTCAGACCGTAGTTCGCTACTTTGTTTGCTCTGGCATCCAGATGGTGGAAAGCGATGGTGGAAAGCATGGTCACAAACCACGCACGCTAACAGTAAGCATTAAAATGCGCTTCCAAAAGAAAGACATTCAAGACACGCTCACACATGCTCCACTTGTAACTGTACAGTCAAACTGCAATTATAATTACTAAACGGCACGGTGAAATACAAATACAGCGTGTAATAGTCAGTTACGAATGTAAACGCCCCAAGAAAATGTACGGTAAGACTTGTGTATGGGATTGATACATGTGCCCACTGACCGCATCTTCACGTCTGGTTGTGTTAGTGCCTATGTGGGTGTGGGAATGCTGGTTTTGTATGTCTGTGTTTGTACATCTGCTCTTGGCCTTTCCCTCTGGCCGGAGTGTGGGGGCGTCGGAATATGTGTGTCTGATGTGTAGAGAGGGGCCTTGCCTTTGTTTATCTGTAGCGATGATGAACTTCTCTGTTTTTCCAAGTGAATGTATTTTACTTTTCATTCCATTATACGTTTGGTTTCCATGCCAACTGGTTGTAGCAAGATGCCTGAGGCGTAAAACATCATGCACTTAAAAAAAAGAAACATTCGGTTGAGTTTTGCATGACCAAATGTGTCACCTTTATGCACTGATGCATATTACGTATGCAGCACGGGATAACAAACATTTAAACTATGTAGCGATAAGCAGATAGGTACAAGTGAACACGTATATGCATACAGACACACATACACAAAGACACAGTCAGACACACACATATGGCTTATCCACATTCACATGCAGTTGTTAAAAAGCTGAGCCCCACAATGTGAAACAGATACAGCTCCTCCCATTATGAATAATAGGGGGGTTTTGCAGGAAGAGTGCTTATGGTGTTACATGTTTTGGATGTGAGGGTGACGACCTGGCCAGAGAGCCAGTGTGAGGCCCTGTGAGAGAGAAACCCCGCCCGCCATTTCCGTTTCACAGAAATGATGTCATCAATGGTAAATGGCTATCATTAAAGAATAGATTTTCCTCTTGTAATACGCAGTCACGTGTGTGCAAGTACACACACACACACACAAATGCAAACACGCCCGCAAACGCCGCTCATGCAGCGCACGTTAGCACCACAATTAAAATCTGCATGTTTGTCTAAAACATTGGGAGTTGAAGGGCAAAGCAGACCAAAGAGTGATAGCAATTGGTTGTATGTTGTTATTCTTCAATAACAAACGCATATGTCCAATTGAGCAATGATGTGCATGCTGGCCTTTAGATGGTAATTGATATATCAGATACAACTTTCCTAATAACCTTCTATTAGTAATCCATGTGTCACAGGAGCAATTCATTATACCAAATTCATTTAGTAAAGAAAGTTGTTAGCAGTTTTGTGAACTTCATTTTACACAGATTTTGCAGGAATGCACGCACACACAGACACACACACACACACACATACACACACACACACACACACTCACTCACTCACTCACACACAGAAGTCATTCATATGCTGGAGTAATTTAAGACAAAACGCGAAAGTCAACGTGGACAAGAGGTCACTGTCAACCACATTTGCTCATAATCTGAATGAACAATGCACTGTCTGTAAAGTGCTACGAAGATACTATACACACAGAGTGAGTCGACTAATATTCTTACCCCACTGTTGGCAGCAGTTCATCCGAAATCTTGATCAAGGTTCGAAGGGCTGAATGTCTTTATCCTATCTGGTTATCGTCCTGTCTCCTTGACGATTCTAGATCCTCGGTTACCATGCTCTTGGTCTTCCTCTGGTCTCCTCTGAGTCTGAGTTCTGAAACATCTGTGTCCAAGACTCAGCTGCTGTGTTGCTGACAGCGTCTTGTAGTGCAACAGCAGCCCTCCCTGGAGTCACTGCATCCAGCCCTCCCTCCTTCACCCCTTAATCCACTCCCTCCTCCTTGCCTGCTTCATAAACCTCCCCAAGCAAAACAACTACCACAAGGACAACACTAACACAACACTCAAGGACAGTCAGCTCAGAGCAGACAGCTGAATCTACTCTTGAACCACTGTGCCATAGATGCATGTTCTTCCAAGTATAAGACTCGCAATTGAATAAGTGCAACTTGAATAATAACACAATTTCGATCCTGGGGATAATGTTTGTTATGTTATGGGTTGTCATGTTTTGTTGAACTAAATAAAATAAAAACCTATTTGTGTCTTTACCCGTTTGCCCATGGCTGAGCATCACTCCCATTGAACAGAGATTGAGGACTACAATGTTCATTTCGGTTGTAGTTCTGGAAAACCGCCCCTAGATGGGGTCAGATGTGATTTGTTTCGGTATAGCTGGAAAGCTAGTGTTGTAGAGTGAACTTGAACTTGATTATTTTTCCACAAAGGTGAAAAGAGGTTATCAGTGAGTCTTCAAGTAACCATAGTGTAGTGCAAAATTAATCTTAAAAGTCAGTCGCTCTACATATTCATTCTCCTAGCTTCACACATAACACTTCTGTCTATGGCATTCTACATTGGCCATACCACAAGTCTGTTGAAACAGGCATGTTACGTTTATGGCCTGGCTTTACTCATAAAGCACAACATGTACCTTCTCACTGTAACGCGAGCGTATGCTACACATCTCATTACCAGTCTCCTTGCTCAGCACACGGAGAGGCTGGTTGCTACGCAGTAGGAGGGGAAGGTGGAAGCACACACAGCGGCCATGTTGTGTCCAAACAGAATGGGTCTTTATTCAGGAAGTGAAAGAAAAAAAAGATTGTAATCAACACCCCATTTAAATACAAAACCAACAAAAATAAGAATCAACATGATATTCATTTTGCATATCAAAGAACCATTCAGTAATAATTACAATCCAAACACCTCATAAACCACTTTTGTGAATCTATACACAAACTCTGATTTAGAAATTAGTTACTTTAACAATAATATTACAAATATTTAGCTTTAAAAATAATTCAACTCAAAATAATATCTTACCGATTAGCATCTTAAAATTATATATACTGTATTTCCACATAAAAATACAAAATAATACCAATGATATTTAATATGAAAACTTATTCCAAGAATTCTGCTACTATTAAATGAAATAAAAATACGGGATAAAAGAAAATGAAATGAAATAGAAATATGCATGAAAAAGTCTCTCCTTTTGTTAGCAAAACACTATCCAAAATAACTACAATCATTTACATCAGTACAAAGATATCTGGATTTAAAAATAGTTGCAATGAAAAAAAGGGGGTTATTTTCTGACAGTAAAAAATGACACTGTGGATCAGAAATCTGCAAAATATGCAATGAAAAAAATAAATCTGCATTAAAAAGGTTTACACTGTAATTCTTACTTTTTATACAAACATTAGAAACAGTATTGCACGTCACAACACAGATTCGAGGTTAGTCAGCCTTTCAAAATGTGTTATATTCAAGTTTCAGAGCATCCATGAGGACAGGCAGCCTCGATGCAACAGGGGGAGAATCTCAAGTGTCTTCCATGAATATAATAGAACCTTCAATGTTTCCTTCCTCTAAATTAAATGTGTAATGTGTACTAGAAAAAGAATCAATTAACCCAATTGTATACCAAAACGTTAATGTTTAACTAAAATATTAAGGACATGATTCTTTGTCTTTGAACGGAACTTTTGGATATAATTAGCATTAAGGGGACATAAAACATATAATAGTCCTATTTAAATAGAAAAATACAATCAAAACCAAATAGTTATTTGTCTACAAAAATAGTGAAATAAATATGATTTTTACAAAAACAAAGACACACATACAGTACAAAGTAACAGTGTTCAACATAGAAAATAGAACACAATTCTCACAAAACAGCACGAGTCAAGTGTTACAGGTGACAATATTCGAACACGTTCTCTTCTGAGTAGAACACCATGAGAACTGGGGTCACAGGGACATATAATATAACCATGGGAGTTACTATATCATCAATTTGCTTTTAATCGCTTGTGACTACGGGCCGTCGTGTTGTAGAGTCGACACCCTGTGGTGCTCAATTTGACTCCCAGTTCTCACAATATCCAGACTACCTTAGAATATATTAGAAAATATCAGATTACGTCTTTATACACAACATAGATAACTTAAGACCACATCTTAAATAAGTAATCATGAAAAAATAATATTTAATAAATCATCTGTAGAATTATAAATAGGTAGAAGAAGAGGTCAACCTAACTTCTTATGAAGGAACTGGAGGGAAGTTAAGCTACATCCCAAGTCTCCAGGGAAACTAAACTGAAGTGGGGTGACAATAAGGAGGATATAGAAAACTTAGTGCATAATGTTTTATAAAAAGGATAATTAGAGATAACTGGGGATAGCAAAGGGCCAGTGATGGATAGGGGATGAATAGGTTGACGCAAACAAATTAAATCGTATCATCCAACGAAGAGAGTACATTAACAGAAAATCTCATCTCCATTAAGGTGTTGAAACAGTACACAATTGACACCTGAAATACCGATACCACGGACTACACACCAGGGCGTGGAACACAAAAACCACAATGACACGAGGGCTACACTGCAGAGATACACCCTTGTACAGTACCACGTGGATGGCTGGGACACCAGAAACACCCATTGGTCACAGAAAGATTGTCCCTAAAGAGTACTTAAATGTGACATCCTTAAAGGGTCACAGTCCAAAACAAACAAACAAACAAACAAACAAACAAACTCGACCAAACGAACAAAAAGTACAGGTAATTCATATTGAGCGCGTCAACAGAACAGTTCTCTTCATCTTCCTTCACGATAACCTATTGAGGCGGCGCTTTCTTCATTTTCAACATCCGGTAACGGGACATAAACCGGGCCGGAATTTCTCCTGATACATAGAAGCCACAAACACACAGTGCCGGAGTCTGATTGTTTCAACTAGTAATCAAATCAAAGTGAACCGTCTGGAGAAATTACAAAACAAAGGGGGATATATACGCTTTAAGGATGCTCCTTTACATAAGCTTCTCCACAACCAGGCTGAATAGTTGCGTCGATTGGCCGACTAGGTTCACCCCCCGGGGCCCTTTACACTGCACACACGGACTTCTCCCAGTTAAATCTAGCTTATCAGGTCTTTCAAGCAGATCAAGTCTTTTTTTTTTGTTTTGTTTGAATTTGGTCTGCCAAGGGCTATTCTACGTTAGAATACACTTTGTAACCGTACAAGATAAGGGGGTAGGAAGGGTGAAGGCAGAGTTATTTCGATGTTTTACTTCTCCTCTACATAATCTGTATGTAACTAAACTAGAACCTCAGTCCACATTTACGAAGGTCACACAGCACGGACACGACAACACACGAACCACTGAACAACCACTCTGCTTCTCAACAGGACGTTTTTTTGTTTTTTTTTGCCAAACAAGCCACCGTGTCACAAAATGGTGACGTCCGCTATTCTACAGTAGAACCGATATCGCTTTTTGTATTATAAGTATGTAAACGGATTAAACTACGGATAAACATCAACGCATGCACACTTATTCAGCTTTGTCTTCATTTGAGGGTTTTTTTTTTCGCTCTTAGGCATCCGTTATGGTTGGTCATGCTACTCACTATAGGATTTTGTCTTTAACGATGATTTCAGTGGTCTGTTTTTTTTTTGCGAAATGATTTTTCTCGACATCTATCCTGCATGCAATTGGTGTAGCTAAGCCTATTGACATAACATGCACTTGAACTTTCACATTCTATTTTTCCATGGCAATGGGGGCCATAAGTGGTTGAGTGCAGACTGCAGTTCATTTTTCATGATTCTGGTTTAAGATGGCATTAAATATAATACCTATACATCTATATATACTGTATATAGATAGATTATAGAAGCAAAGCTTCTAATATAGCTTTTAATTATAAATGTTATTGTTAAATACAGTTAATACAAACCAGATCTTGCATTTTGAGGTAACATTTTATGGGTCGATATAGCGCAGAAATAACCCTACTGTCTGTTTCATAAACTCCCTAATAAGAAGAAAGAGCACATAGTAACATTAGAAAATAAGAGTTTGTTTTGTGGCAGAAATGTAACAATTTTATGCTTCCTATAATTTTGCTACCTTTGGTTAATGACCTGGGGTGGGCGTCGAGATGACAGAATCAAGACGTCCCCAGAAACAAGGGTGCACTACACGCACTGTGGGGTGACTAGCAGCAGACGGACAAACAGACAGACAAGCTGCCCCCATGCAAAAACATTCTCATTTCTACTTTAAATCTCACATACAAAAATAATAATAATTAAAAAAAACTACAAAAATCAATCTCTTTTTAAATCTCCTCTTAGAAAACATGAAAGTACCACAAAAGAGTTGTCAGAGCCTGAGATGTGAGGGGGGATTTTGGTGAAAAACTGAGGCTTGTGGTGTTTGGTTGCTACAAAAGATATATAGATATATGTATATATATACTGTATAGTGTTATGTACTCGATTATACTGATAGCTTAGGGTAAGAGGCAGAGCAAAGCTCTATTTCCTGTTAGCCAGAATTCTATTTCCTTTCCCTCTGACCGTGTTACTATGGCTGCGGTGGCGTCTCTAGTTCCAGCGGAAGTGGATCTGGCGCGGACGGTCGGCCCCCTCCTTGACCAGCGGCTTGTGGAACTCCCGTCCCGCGCGGGAGTGGATGTTGGCCCAGCAGAATTCACAGTAGTACTGCAGGCAGGTGACATTAGCGCAGAAAAATGGAGCAAACTTCCCCCCGCAGCGCGCGCCCTGGCACTCATCACATAGCTGGTCGTCCAGGACGTAGGGCTTCACCTCCACCTGCGTATACATAGAAGGTGGTATGAATAGTACATTGTATGAATATGCTATAAGAGCAAAGGGTAAAAAAAGGAATAAGTTAATAGGTGGATTTAGGCTGTTTCGATACTGCACGGATACTCCCTGAAAAAGATATGTCGAAGCTATACGAAAAGATGAATACATTTTCAAAGACTGCATATGGGGGGATTTTGAATACATACTCAGGCTAGAGTAGCTAGCAGGGTTTCCCCAGCGGTCTACTGCGGAGGGGGGGGGGCCCTCCGCTAAATTGTCGAACCCCCTTGACTAACGGCCGAAGAAATTAATATACTTTTATGAAATAAAACCTTCAGGGAAAAAAAAAAAAAAAAGAAAAGGCAGAGATGCTATTTCACAACATGGCAAAGGCTCAACGTGTGAGGATGTAGTTTAGACCTAGTAAATTGATCTAAAAAGATGAGATTCCACCAGAATCTGTCAAACTCAGCTAGGCAGGCTATTGATTGGTTAGGTCTGCCCATCCTGGGTCATAATGTAGGACGATGTATCGATTAGTTATTGCTATTGCTATATGAACTTGCGTGATGTAGCCTACACGTCGCAAGAGGCTGCGACATATGTATGTATTTTGGACATTATGAGCCACAAATCCCTGATTCCAACGTTAAAAAAACAAAAGACGTTGTAAACTCTTGTTTCATTGGGTATTTGCCGGTGTGGATAGAATGGAGCAGTGTTTGCAACTAACTGTAATGCAGACAATAAATGCGTTCTAGGCTACTGTATGTGGCAAACCAACTGCCTCACAGATGTAATGTTATGATGTAAAAGTGAAAATGAGCCTAGTTTTGAATGACTTCCTGCGGGAAACCCTGTAGCTAGTAAGAGGTCCTTATTAAGAAACAAAGGGTTTTGGGCTTATAGGAGCATAGACTGGGAAGTGAGCTTATTCAATCAGTGCTAATAAGCTTTCTTCTTGCCATGGCAACTAGCCCCCATCCATCTGAGTGTGATGGTACTAAAGGGACGCACACACACAGACACAGACACACACACACACACACACACACACACACACCCACACGCAGAATATGTGAAACAGAGCTTGGTTGCTAACGAGGAGGGGGAGGGGGGAGGGGGAGCAACATTACCCGCTTGTCAATATCTCCATGCTGCAGCTGGACGAATCTGGCGCTGATGGCGGCGATGTAACTCTGCTGATTGGAGAAGGCTACTCGTCCCGCCCCTTTGGGGTACTTGAGCTCCGGGTCGGTGTCGATCCCCGCGTAGCAGACTCCGCCGTACAGGCGGTCCATAATCATGGCCAACTCGACTGGCCGGAGAGAGATAGGGAGTAACCATGGGGGGAGGGGGAGGAGGACGTCAGAGTTGATTAGAGGAGGACGAGACACGCGAGGAGGTGAGATGGGGGAGGAGTTCAGACGGAGTTGCGGAGAGGACGTCTGACTAACTGCTGTTGATGGGATTGCCGCCAGATCTCATGCTGATCAAACATATGGCTGAACATCTCTCACGATATGTAATGTGTATCAAGGTACACATAAAACCCAGTTCTGCTTACTAAACAGAAAACAGAGATGAAACTGCAGGAGAATAACAATATGGGGGCATTTACTTGCTCTCAGGGGACGCGGGACGCCCCCCACGAAGATGGTCTTGCGGGGATCGAGGGGCTGGGAGCCGTCCATCACAAAATCACTGTCGCTCAGGTTCCAGGGGCGAATCTGCACCTGGAGACAAGTACAAATGATGACGTTTAATCACCTCTTTCTCACTCCAGAAAGTACCGGTAAAAAAAGAAGGTATTAGAGCTGTTGCAGTGAAACTAACGGGCTTGTCTTTGATGGTGGGGCTGGAGACACACAGGTAGAGCTTCCCGTCCTCTTCCATGCAGGCTTCAATCAGAGCCTGCACTGAACTCTCCTCCTGGAACAACAGGAAGGCGTAGCCTGGAAAACACACACACAAAGACACACACACACACACACACACACACACACACACACACAGCGTCAGGGAGATGCAATCTGCAGACACATTGAATAGATACACCAAAACATATTTACAAACATTGGGGATATGTTTCAACCTGCTTTTAAATCAGATTGATTCTACTTCTTCGGTGTTAGGACACCTATTCATGGTAGGTCGAAGTGTTTAGTATTGTTGGAGGCTGGCTGATCTGGACTATACCTTTAGGGGGAAAGTAGGACTTGCTCTCCGCTTTGTGAGGCCAGTCCACCACCAGGTGACCAAAACGACGGAAACTTGAGGTGATCTCATCTGATAGGAGAGAGAGAGAGAGAGAGAGAGAGAGAGAGAGGATGGATCAGGTGATAAGAAGAGAGATATAGAGAAGGCCACGGTCATCCTAGTCAGTAGTAGAACGCCTTTAAAAAAAACAAAAAAACACTGGTTCTCCTCTCACCTTCATCTATGTCTGGGGGCAAGCCGCCTACAAACACTTTGCGGGAGAAGCGCTCAATACGCTCCCCGTTTTGGTGCGGGTAACAGTTAGGGGAACCTAGCACTCCCGGAACGCCCTGGTTGCCATGGCCATCGTCAAGGAGATTGTCGTCAATAGGAAAGAGAGAGGAGCGGCCTGTTGGAAGGAGGGAGGTGGGTTAAGACCAGAAACAACCGCAAAGGCATTAACAGTAACACACCCACACCCACGCCCATCCAAACCCAATCACATTACATTCCTCTCCTTTACGGGTGTGAGGTGTTAAACCAGACTGTTATGAAACTATTGTAACACCGCTGTGACATATAAACATAATTCCCAGAAGAGGCCGGCAATAAAATCATGCATCCGTTTTTCATTGCGGAATTATGCGCAGTAGTGGCAGAGACATAGCGCGAGCTTAGAGCGATGGAGGATTACGTCCAATCTAGTATTTATAGGTCCGAGTCTGGGACACGCAATCATGTACGCTCCACTCTGAGCAGTGCGGCGGATGAAGCAGGTGTGGAAAGGGAGGCTGTGTGGGACCAAGCTGTTAACCAAATAGCAGAGCAGAGGCCCAATTCGTGTAAAGGTCCAGACAGATTATGCGACCAAACCAGAAACCCTTGGTATCATGCATGTCTGGGTGTAAACAGAATAATAGAATCTGAAGAAATAGAATCCAAAAATATATTTTTTTGATATCACTGACCAAATCAATTATTGCGACAAAAATGTAAATATTGTATTAATTATTATGCAATTATGGTATTATGCAATTAATTATATGCAATTGTAGTTGTGAAAATGAAAGTAGAATCGATATAGGTTTTGTTTGGATGCAGATCTACGGCCTCAGTTGGTCGCTGCTCAAGCATAGTAAAGCCGGAGTAAAACAAGCCACAAGAACACAGACATGTCATACAGGGGGAAGGTGAGTTTACCTCTACGTCTGCCATAGCTCCTGGCTGCATGTAAACAAAGTACAGAGAGGAGTCAGCTGTGAAGACATTTTTTCAGAAGGCAGACCTAAACTACTACCTTAACCTTGCAGAGGGGCGTCGTCACCCTTAGTGTCTTCATCTAACCATTTACCAGTGACGTCACATGAATTGTGAATAGAAAAGTAAATAGTTAAAATGTTTCTGGCGCGTATTCTATTCTCCTGTGTGTCAAACCAGCCCCATGAAATTATTTGCAAATACTATTTGACCCAAGTTTAATGGCTTTTGTCACCAGCATGAAATGTGTCTACATGCAAAGTATAAAACAGCTCTTCAGGAATCCATAATTCCCCCTCAGCCTTGCTCTGCCTCTTACCATAATTACCATCGTTCTAAATGGGTTAGGGTTAGCTAACCCTGTCTGTATAAGTGCACCAAGAGAGAGAGAGAGAGAGAGAGAGTGAGAGAGAGAGAGAGAGAGAATTCAGGTATAAATAAGTCCTGTATGCTGCACATTCTAAGTTGTCATGTGACTTAACAGTGATAACATTCTAATTACCAAGTGAGCACCATTACAAAACATTCTAACATAGTATTATAAATTATACTGTACTATTATAACCTTACATCCTATGAGATATAAGGAATACTATGAGGAATACCTGCTTATAACTAACTAACTAACTAACTTTGAATTTATCAAATTTGTGGGCTAAAGCTTATTAGCAAAAACAATAGATAATCTGTATAGAGCCCAGAGAGGACTTGCATCAAACTGTCGATTAGAATAAAGCACAATGTATCCTAGATCAGCACACAATATACTTCAGCCCAATATAGATAATAAATCTGATGTACACTGAACAACAAATACTGATGGATATTCTCAGCCCTAAGCAGCTCTACCTTACCTCTCCTACTCTATTACCGCTGCACCAGAACAGGAACACTGAATCTGGGAAATCTATCTAATGACAATTTTAAGCATCATGACTGGAGCCCAGACATAGAGGGAGATGGTGCTAGGGGATAATTACCATTGAGCATAAGCAGGCCGTCGGCCCCGGGGTGAGGGCATCCCACACGGCCTGACATGAAAAACACACACAGACACAAACAGGGATGAGACAAAGAGCAGATGGGGAGGACAGGGTGAGGCCCTTGCGTGGCCGTGTGTATGCGCGCGCGCACACACACACAAATCTACATACACACACACACACACACACACACACACATACAAATCTACATACATACACACACACAAACACACACACACACAAATCTACATACACACACACACAAACACACACAAGGTGCCCGCCATGTGTATGTGTTGCAGTAGCCTGGTCACATGACCATGCTGAGCGCTGCAGCCGGAACAAGGAAGACCAGAACCTCTCTCTCTCTATATCCTCCAGACAGCCTGAGCTGCCACAGTGAGAAAACAGATACAACTTAACAGAATGTAAAGCTATAAATCCGGCCGTCCCCATCGTGAATGCTGCAAGACAGAGCAAAACGCTACATCGACTTTCTAATCGTCTAAACTAACAAGCTAACCTGTGAAAGTAGTTTATATGTGACGGAAAGTCCTTTGGTTTTACTTTTTAACATGGACAGAATATTTGCTGAATGCACGCTACGCACGTTACTGATGAAAAACAGAACCCCCAGCTACATAAAGTTCTGGTTTATGTATTAAATATGTGTGCGAGTTGAAAGAAAGAGCTAAATGTTTTTGGCTAACACGTTTCCAATTTTGTGGTTCAGCTTTACCACGCTGGTTTATAAGAGGCCCTGTCAGTTCAGAGCTGCTAGCCTTTACACACTGTTAGTCTAGCAATGGCAAGGCTAAAAATGGCAGAGCCCACCCTTCCGAGCCCTCCTCTCCCCTCCTCTCCTGGCTGTCACACACAGTGTGTGAAAGTGTGATCACGTCTAAAATTAGTCTAGCTCCCTCTCTCTCTGCTGTGCACACTGGCCCATGTCCTCTCCATCTGCTACTGCAGGAAAAACAAGACATTCAAGCTACATACTGTAGGAGAGCAGGTTGACACCCAGTCCCAGATCTAGCAGGGCCTCAATACTGAACCTACCAATACTTAACCGCTACACAAGTACCTAATTTAGAAACACCAAGTCGACAACAACGTCACGTTGTGCTTATACACACATAATACAAATTGAGACCTGTGTGGATTTAGCATTTCCACAAACAGATGAACGTGTCTCATTGAGGGATTTCTAAGTCATGTCTAGGTCATATCCGAAAAAAAGTGTTAATCCGTCCAAACGCGTTTCAGATGTAGCCGTGCCAGCCTAGCCAGTAGACAAGCCCCTGTCTGCTGCTGTGGGAGGATGGTAAAGAGAAGCGGAGTCATTTGACACTGCTGCTCTGATGTCCGGCAGCTGAGCCCCGGGAGGCCTGGGCTCAGCCCACGTCGCTGTCATCCTACACTACACCCTCCGCTCGGCCCTGCCTACCCGCCGGGAACCGTTCAAATACCGAATCCGGGTTCTTGATACGTTTAATGTGAAAGCGCTTAGTCGAAGTGTGTGTGTTTAAAAGGTGGAATAAAAACATATAACACATCAGTCGCGAAAACAGCTAGTTGTAGATAATTGTGAATGGAAAGGTATTCAACAATGTAAAAAAAAACGTATATACTGGTGGGTTCGGGACGGGTGTTATCCTATAAGTGCTTGATGTTTTGCCTCTCGTCGCCCCGCTCGCTGTGCGCCGCCCAGGTTAAGCAGCAGCAGGATCAGAGCTGAAAGGTCATGAAAACGGGCAGCTGGTGGCAGAAGTAATACTCTCTCAGCAGGGAGAAAATAAGCTGGTCTGTGGAAAAACAACATAACTCAACGGCGGCGGGGCCCTGCCACCGCCCCGCGTACCGCGGGCGACTACGCACGACGTCGGGGGGCTTCCTCTCTATCCCATCCCCCTGTGACCCCTCCCTCCC